>OX155955.1:0-275087 GCA_944548615.1 Micropterix aruncella
CTAACCTAACCTAACCTAACCTAACCTAACCTAACCTAACCTAACCTAACCTAACCTAACCTAACCTAACCTAACCTAACCTAACCTAACCTAACCTAACCTAACCTAACCTAACCTAACCTAACCTAACCTAACCTAACCTAACCTAACCTAACCTAACCTAACCTAACCTAACCTAACCTAACCTAACCTAACCTAACCTAACCTAACCTAACCTAACCTAACCTAACCTAACCTAACCTAACCTAACCTAACCTAACCTAACCTAACCTAACCTAACCTAACCTAACCTAACCTAACCTAACCTAACCTAACCTAACCTAACCTAACCTAACCTAACCTAACCTAACCTAACCTAACCTAACCTAACCTAACCTAACCTAACCTAACCTAACCTAACCTAACCTAACCTAACCTAACCTAACCTAACCTAACCTAACCTAACCTAACCTAACCTAACCTAACCTAACCTAACCTAACCTAACCTAACCTAACCTAACCTAACCTAACCTAACCTAACCTAACCTAACCTAACCTAACCTAACCTAACCTAACCTAACCTAACCTAACCTAACCTAACCTAACCTAACCTAACCTAACCTAACCTAACCTAACCTAACCTAACCTAACCTAACCTAACCTAACCTAACCTAACCTAACCTAACCTAACCTAACCTAACCTAACCTAACCTAACCTAACCTAACCTAACCTAACCTAACCTAACCTAACCTAACCTAACCTAACCTAACCTAACCTAACCTAACCTAACCTAACCTAACCTAACCTAACCTAACCTAACCTAACCTAACCTAACCTAACCTAACCTAACCTAACCTAACCTAACCTAACCTAACCTAACCTAACCTAACCTAACCTAACCTAACCTAACCTAACCTAACCTAACCTAACCTAACCTAACCTAACCTAACCTAACCTAACCTAACCTAACCTAACCTAACCTAACCTAACCTAACCTAACCTAACCTAACCTAACCTAACCTAACCTAACCTAACCTAACCTAACCTAACCTAACCTAACCTAACCTAACCTAACCTAACCTAACCTAACCTAACCTAACCTAACCTAACCTAACCTAACCTAACCTAACCTAACCTAACCTAACCTAACCTAACCTAACCTAACCTAACCTAACCTAACCTAACCTAACCTAACCTAACCTAACCTAACCTAACCTAACCTAACCTAACCTAACCTAACCTAACCTAACCTAACCTAACCTAACCTAACCTAACCTAACCTAACCTAACCTAACCTAACCTAACCTAACCTAACCTAACCTAACCTAACCTAACCTAACCTAACCTAACCTAACCTAACCTAACCTAACCTAACCTAACCTAACCTAACCTAACCTAACCTAACCTAACCTAACCTAACCTAACCTAACCTAACCTAACCTAACCTAACCTAACCTAACCTAACCTAACCTAACCTAACCTAACCTAACCTAACCTAACCTAACCTAACCTAACCTAACCTAACCTAACCTAACCTAACCTAACCTAACCTAACCTAACCTAACCTAACCTAACCTAACCTAACCTAACCTAACCTAACCTAACCTAACCTAACCTAACCTAACCTAACCTAACCTAACCTAACCTAACCTAACCTAACCTAACCTAACCTAACCTAACCTAACCTAACCTAACCTAACCTAACCTAACCTAACCTAACCTAACCTAACCTAACCTAACCTAACCTAACCTAACCTAACCTAACCTAACCTAACCTAACCTAACCTAACCTAACCTAACCTAACCTAACCTAACCTAACCTAACCTAACCTAACCTAACCTAACCTAACCTAACCTAACCTAACCTAACCTAACCTAACCTAACCTAACCTAACCTAACCTAACCTAACCTAACCTAACCTAACCTAACCTAACCTAACCTAACCTAACCTAACCTAACCTAACCTAACCTAACCTAACCTAACCTAACCTAACCTAACCTAACCTAACCTAACCTAACCTAACCTAACCTAACCTAACCTAACCTAACCTAACCTAACCTAACCTAACCTAACCTAACCTAACCTAACCTAACCTAACCTAACCTAACCTAACCTAACCTAACCTAACCTAACCTAACCTAACCTAACCTAACCTAACCTAACCTAACCTAACCTAACCTAACCTAACCTAACCTAACCTAACCTAACCTAACCTAACCTAACCTAACCTAACCTAACCTAACCTAACCTAACCTAACCTAACCTAACCTAACCTAACCTAACCTAACCTAACCTAACCTAACCTAACCTAACCTAACCTAACCTAACCTAACCTAACCTAACCTAACCTAACCTAACCTAACCTAACCTAACCTAACCTAACCTAACCTAACCTAACCTAACCTAACCTAACCTAACCTAACCTAACCTAACCTAACCTAACCTAACCTAACCTAACCTAACCTAACCTAACCTAACCTAACCTAACCTAACCTAACCTAACCTAACCTAACCTAACCTAACCTAACCTAACCTAACCTAACCTAACCTAACCTAACCTAACCTAACCTAACCTAACCTAACCTAACCTAACCTAACCTAACCTAACCTAACCTAACCTAACCTAACCTAACCTAACCTAACCTAACCTAACCTAACC
The DNA here is from genome assembly GCA_944548615.1 of Micropterix aruncella. Classification (NCBI taxonomy): domain Eukaryota; kingdom Metazoa; phylum Arthropoda; class Insecta; order Lepidoptera; family Micropterigidae; genus Micropterix; species Micropterix aruncella. The sequence continues at coordinate 2,642 of OX155955.1, forward strand.
TAACCTAACCTAACCTAACCTAACCTAACCTAACCTAACCTAACCTAACCTAACCTAACCTAACCTAACCTAACCTAACCTAACCTAACCTAACCTAACCTAACCTAACCTAACCTAACCTAACCTAACCTAACCTAACCTAACCTAACCTAACCTAACCTAACCTAACCTAACCTAACCTAACCTAACCTAACCTAACCTAACCTAACCTAACCTAACCTAACCTAACCTAACCTAACCTAACCTAACCTAACCTAACCTAACCTAACCTAACCTAACCTAACCTAACCTAACCTAACCTAACCTAACCTAACCTAACCTAACCTAACCTAACCTAACCTAACCTAACCTAACCTAACCTAACCTAACCTAACCTAACCTAACCTAACCTAACCTAACCTAACCTAACCTAACCTAACCTAACCTAACCTAACCTAACCTAACCTAACCTAACCTAACCTAACCTAACCTAACCTAACCTAACCTAACCTAACCTAACCTAACCTAACCTAACCTAACCTAACCTAACCTAACCTAACCTAACCTAACCTAACCTAACCTAACCTAACCTAACCTAACCTAACCTAACCTAACCTAACCTAACCTAACCTAACCTAACCTAACCTAACCTAACCTAACCTAACCTAACCTAACCTAACCTAACCTAACCTAACCTAACCTAACCTAACCTAACCTAACCTAACCTAACCTAACCTAACCTAACCTAACCTAACCTAACCTAACCTAACCTAACCTAACCTAACCTAACCTAACCTAACCTAACCTAACCTAACCTAACCTAACCTAACCTAACCTAACCTAACCTAACCTAACCTAACCTAACCTAACCTAACCTAACCTAACCTAACCTAACCTAACCTAACCTAACCTAACCTAACCTAACCTAACCTAACCTAACCTAACCTAACCTAACCTAACCTAACCTAACCTAACCTAACCTAACCTAACCTAACCTAACCTAACCTAACCTAACCTAACCTAACCTAACCTAACCTAACCTAACCTAACCTAACCTAACCTAACCTAACCTAACCTAACCTAACCTAACCTAACCTAACCTAACCTAACCTAACCTAACCTAACCTAACCTAACCTAACCTAACCTAACCTAACCTAACCTAACCTAACCTAACCTAACCTAACCTAACCTAACCTAACCTAACCTAACCTAACCTAACCTAACCTAACCTAACCTAACCTAACCTAACCTAACCTAACCTAACCTAACCTAACCTAACCTAACCTAACCTAACCTAACCTAACCTAACCTAACCTAACCTAACCTAACCTAACCTAACCTAACCTAACCTAACCTAACCTAACCTAACCTAACCTAACCTAACCTAACCTAACCTAACCTAACCTAACCTAACCTAACCTAACCTAACCTAACCTAACCTAACCTAACCTAACCTAACCTAACCTAACCTAACCTAACCTAACCTAACCTAACCTAACCTAACCTAACCTAACCTAACCTAACCTAACCTAACCTAACCTAACCTAACCTAACCTAACCTAACCTAACCTAACCTAACCTAACCTAACCTAACCTAACCTAACCTAACCTAACCTAACCTAACCTAACCTAACCTAACCTAACCTAACCTAACCTAACCTAACCTAACCTAACCTAACCTAACCTAACCTAACCTAACCTAACCTAACCTAACCTAACCTAACCTAACCTAACCTAACCTAACCTAACCTAACCTAACCTAACCTAACCTAACCTAACCTAACCTAACCTAACCTAACCTAACCTAACCTAACCTAACCTAACCTAACCTAACCTAACCTAACCTAACCTAACCTAACCTAACCTAACCTAACCTAACCTAACCTAACCTAACCTAACCTAACCTAACCTAACCTAACCTAACCTAACCTAACCTAACCTAACCTAACCTAACCTAACCTAACCTAACCTAACCTAACCTAACCTAACCTAACCTAACCTAACCTAACCTAACCTAACCTAACCTAACCTAACCTAACCTAACCTAACCTAACCTAACCTAACCTAACCTAACCTAACCTAACCTAACCTAACCTAACCTAACCTAACCTAACCTAACCTAACCTAACCTAACCTAACCTAACCTAACCTAACCTAACCTAACCTAACCTAACCTAACCTAACCTAACCTAACCTAACCTAACCTAACCTAACCTAACCTAACCTAACCTAACCTAACCTAACCTAACCTAACCTAACCTAACCTAACCTAACCTAACCTAACCTAACCTAACCTAACCTAACCTAACCTAACCTAACCTAACCTAACCTAACCTAACCTAACCTAACCTAACCTAACCTAACCTAACCTAACCTAACCTAACCTAACCTAACCTAACCTAACCTAACCTAACCTAACCTAACCTAACCTAACCTAACCTAACCTAACCTAACCTAACCTAACCTAACCTAACCTAACCTAACCTAACCTAACCTAACCTAACCTAACCTAACCTAACCTAACCTAACCTAACCTAACCTAACCTAACCTAACCTAACCTAACCTAACCTAACCTAACCTAACCTAACCTAACCTAACCTAACCTAACCTAACCTAACCTAACCTAACCTAACTCTAACCTAACCTAACCTAACCTAACCTAACCTAACCTAACCTAACCTAACCTAACCTAACCTAACCTAACCTAACCTAACCTAACCTAACCTAACCTAACCTAACCTAACCTAACCTAACCTAACCTAACCTAACCTAACCTAACCTAACCTAACCTAACCTAACCTAACCTAACCTAACCTAACCTAACCTAACCTAACCTAACCTAACCTAACCTAACCTAACCTAACCTAACCTAACCTAACCTAACCTAACCTAACCTAACCTAACCTAACCTAACCTAACCTAACCTAACCTAACCTAACCTAACCTAACCTAACCTAACCTAACCTAACCTAACCTAACCTAACCTAACCTAACCTAACCTAACCTAACCTAACCTAACCTAACCTAACCTAACCTAACCTAACCTAACCTAACCTAACCTAACCTAACCTAACCTAACCTAACCTAACCTAACCTAACCTAACCTAACCTAACCTAACCTAACCTAACCTAACCTAACCTAACCTAACCTAACCTAACCTAACCTAACCTAACCTAACCTAACCTAACCTAACCTAACCTAACCTAACCTAACCTAACCTAACCTAACCTAACCTAACCTAACCTAACCTAACCTAACCTAACCTAACCTAACCTAACCTAACCTAACCTAACCTAACCTAACCTAACCTAACCTAACCTAACCTAACCTAACCTAACCTAACCTAACCTAACCTAACCTAACCTAACCTAACCTAACCTAACCTAACCTAACCTAACCTAACCTAACCTAACCTAACCTAACCTAACCTAACCTAACCTAACCTAACCTAACCTAACCTAACCTAACCTAACCTAACCTAACCTAACCTAACCTAACCTAACCTAACCTAACCTAACCTAACCTAACCTAACCTAACCTAACCTAACCTAACCTAACCTAACCTAACCTAACCTAACCTAACCTAACCTAACCTAACCTAACCTAACCTAACCTAACCTAACCTAACCTAACCTAACCTAACCTAACCTAACCTAACCTAACCTAACCTAACCTAACCTAACCTAACCTAACCTAACCTAACCTAACCTAACCTAACCTAACCTAACCTAACCTAACCTAACCTAACCTAACCTAACCTAACCTAACCTAACCTAACCTAACCTAACCTAACCTAACCTAACCTAACCTAACCTAACCTAACCTAACCTAACCTAACCTAACCTAACCTAACCTAACCTAACCTAACCTAACCTAACCTAACCTAACCTAACCTAACCTAACCTAACCTAACCTAACCTAACCTAACCTAACCTAACCTAACCTAACCTAACCTAACCTAACCTAACCTAACCTAACCTAACCTAACCTAACCTAACCTAACCTAACCTAACCTAACCTAACCTAACCTAACCTAACCTAACCTAACCTAACCTAACCTAACCTAACCTAACCTAACCTAACCTAACCTAACCTAACCTAACCTAACCTAACCTAACCTAACCTAACCTAACCTAACCTAACCTAACCTAACCTAACCTAACCTAACCTAACCTAACCTAACCTAACCTAACCTAACCTAACCTAACCTAACCTAACCTAACCTAACCTAACCTAACCTAACCTAACCTAACCTAACCTAACCTAACCTAACCTAACCTAACCTAACCTAACCTAACCTAACCTAACCTAACCTAACCTAACCTAACCTAACCTAACCTAACCTAACCTAACCTAACCTAACCTAACCTAACCTAACCTAACCTAACCTAACCTAACCTAACCTAACCTAACCTAACCTAACCTAACCTAACCTAACCTAACCTAACCTAACCTAACCTAACCTAACCTAACCTAACCTAACCTAACCTAACCTAACCTAACCTAACCTAACCTAACCTAACCTAACCTAACCTAACCTAACCTAACCTAACCTAACCTAACCTAACCTAACCTAACCTAACCTAACCTAACCTAACCTAACCTAACCTAACCTAACCTAACCTAACCTAACCTAACCTAACCTAACCTAACCTAACCTAACCTAACCTAACCTAACCTAACCTAACCTAACCTAACCTAACCTAACCTAACCTAACCTAACCTAACCTAACCTAACCTAACCTAACCTAACCTAACCTAACCTAACCTAACCTAACCTAACCTAACCTAACCTAACCTAACCTAACCTAACCTAACCTAACCTAACCTAACCTAACCTAACCTAACCTAACCTAACCTAACCTAACCTAACCTAACCTAACCTAACCTAACCTAACCTAACCTAACCTAACCTAACCTAACCTAACCTAACCTAACCTAACCTAACCTAACCTAACCTAACCTAACCTAACCTAACCTAACCTAACCTAACCTAACCTAACCTAACCTAACCTAACCTAACCTAACCTAACCTAACCTAACCTAACCTAACCTAACCTAACCTAACCTAACCTAACCTAACCTAACCTAACCTAACCTAACCTAACCTAACCTAACCTAACCTAACCTAACCTAACCTAACCTAACCTAACCTAACCTAACCTAACCTAACCTAACCTAACCTAACCTAACCTAACCTAACCTAACCTAACCTAACCTAACCTAACCTAACCTAACCTAACCTAACCTAACCTAACCTAACCTAACCTAACCTAACCTAACCTAACCTAACCTAACCTAACCTAACCTAACCTAACCTAACCTAACCTAACCTAACCTAACCTAACCTAACCTAACCTAACCTAACCTAACCTAACCTAACCTAACCTAACCTAACCTAACCTAACCTAACCTAACCTAACCTAACCTAACCTAACCTAACCTAACCTAACCTAACCTAACCTAACCTAACCTAACCTAACCTAACCTAACCTAACCTAACCTAACCTAACCTAACCTAACCTAACCTAACCTAACCTAACCTAACCTAACCTAACCTAACCTAACCTAACCTAACCTAACCTAACCTAACCTAACCTAACCTAACCTAACCTAACCTAACCTAACCTAACCTAACCTAACCTAACCTAACCTAACCTAACCTAACCTAACCTAACCTAACCTAACCTAACCTAACCTAACCTAACCTAACCTAACCTAACCTAACCTAACCTAACCTAACCTAACCTAACCTAACCTAACCTAACCTAACCTAACCTAACCTAACCTAACCTAACCTAACCTAACCTAACCTAACCTAACCTAACCTAACCTAACCTAACCTAACCTAACCTAACCTAACCTAACCTAACCTAACCTAACCTAACCTAACCTAACCTAACCTAACCTAACCTAACCTAACCTAACCTAACCTAACCTAACCTAACCTAACCTAACCTAACCTAACCTAACCTAACCTAACCTAACCTAACCTAACCTAACCTAACCTAACCTAACCTAACCTAACCTAACCTAACCTAACCTAACCTAACCTAACCTAACCTAACCTAACCTAACCTAACCTAACCTAACCTAACCTAACCTAACCTAACCTAACCTAACCTAACCTAACCTAACCTAACCTAACCTAACCTAACCTAACCTAACCTAACCTAACCTAACCTAACCTAACCTAACCTAACCTAACCTAACCTAACCTAACCTAACCTAACCTAACCTAACCTAACCTAACCTAACCTAACCTAACCTAACCTAACCTAACCTAACCTAACCTAACCTAACCTAACCTAACCTAACCTAACCTAACCTAACCTAACCTAACCTAACCTAACCTAACCTAACCTAACCTAACCTAACCTAACCTAACCTAACCTAACCTAACCTAACCTAACCTAACCTAACCTAACCTAACCTAACCTAACCTAACCTAACCTAACCTAACCTAACCTAACCTAACCTAACCTAACCTAACCTAACCTAACCTAACCTAACCTAACCTAACCTAACCTAACCTAACCTAACCTAACCTAACCTAACCTAACCTAACCTAACCTAACCTAACCTAACCTAACCTAACCTAACCTAACCTAACCTAACCTAACCTAACCTAACCTAACCTAACCTAACCTAACCTAACCTAACCTAACCTAACCTAACCTAACCTAACCTAACCTAACCTAACCTAACCTAACCTAACCTAACCTAACCTAACCTAACCTAACCTAACCTAACCTAACCTAACCTAACCTAACCTAACCTAACCTAACCTAACCTAACCTAACCTAACCTAACCTAACCTAACCTAACCTAACCTAACCTAACCTAACCTAACCTAACCTAACCTAACCTAACCTAACCTAACCTAACCTAACCTAACCTAACCTAACCTAACCTAACCTAACCTAACCTAACCTAACCTAACCTAACCTAACCTAACCTAACCTAACCTAACCTAACCTAACCTAACCTAACCTAACCTAACCTAACCTAACCTAACCTAACCTAACCTAACCTAACCTAACCTAACCTAACCTAACCTAACCTAACCTAACCTAACCTAACCTAACCTAACCTAACCTAACCTAACCTAACCTAACCTAACCTAACCTAACCTAACCTAACCTAACCTAACCTAACCTAACCTAACCTAACCTAACCTAACCTAACCTAACCTAACCTAACCTAACCTAACCTAACCTAACCTAACCTAACCTAACCTAACCTAACCTAACCTAACCTAACCTAACCTAACCTAACCTAACCTAACCTAACCTAACCTAACCTAACCTAACCTAACCTAACCTAACCTAACCTAACCTAACCTAACCTAACCTAACCTAACCTAACCTAACCTAACCTAACCTAACCTAACCTAACCTAACCTAACCTAACCTAACCTAACCTAACCTAACCTAACCTAACCTAACCTAACCTAACCTAACCTAACCTAACCTAACCTAACCTAACCTAACCTAACCTAACCTAACCTAACCTAACCTAACCTAACCTAACCTAACCTAACCTAACCTAACCTAACCTAACCTAACCTAACCTAACCTAACCTAACCTAACCTAACCTAACCTAACCTAACCTAACCTAACCTAACCTAACCTAACCTAACCTAACCTAACCTAACCTAACCTAACCTAACCTAACCTAACCTAACCTAACCTAACCTAACCTAACCTAACCTAACCTAACCTAACCTAACCTAACCTAACCTAACCTAACCTAACCTAACCTAACCTAACCTAACCTAACCTAACCTAACCTAACCTAACCTAACCTAACCTAACCTAACCTAACCTAACCTAACCTAACCTAACCTAACCTAACCTAACCTAACCTAACCTAACCTAACCTAACCTAACCTAACCTAACCTAACCTAACCTAACCTAACCTAACCTAACCTAACCTAACCTAACCTAACCTAACCTAACCTAACCTAACCTAACCTAACCTAACCTAACCTAACCTAACCTAACCTAACCTAACCTAACCTAACCTAACCTAACCTAACCTAACCTAACCTAACCTAACCTAACCTAACCTAACCTAACCTAACCTAACCTAACCTAACCTAACCTAACCTAACCTAACCTAACCTAACCTAACCTAACCTAACCTAACCTAACCTAACCTAACCTAACCTAACCTAACCTAACCTAACCTAACCTAACCTAACCTAACCTAACCTAACCTAACCTAACCTAACCTAACCTAACCTAACCTAACCTAACCTAACCTAACCTAACCTAACCTAACCTAACCTAACCTAACCTAACCTAACCTAACCTAACCTAACCTAACCTAACCTAACCTAACCTAACCTAACCTAACCTAACCTAACCTAACCTAACCTAACCTAACCTAACCTAACCTAACCTAACCTAACCTAACCTAACCTAACCTAACCTAACCTAACCTAACCTAACCTAACCTAACCTAACCTAACCTAACCTAACCTAACCTAACCTAACCTAACCTAACCTAACCTAACCTAACCTAACCTAACCTAACCTAACCTAACCTAACCTAACCTAACCTAACCTAACCTAACCTAACCTAACCTAACCTAACCTAACCTAACCTAACCTAACCTAACCTAACCTAACCTAACCTAACCTAACCTAACCTAACCTAACCTAACCTAACCTAACCTAACCTAACCTAACCTAACCTAACCTAACCTAACCTAACCTAACCTAACCTAACCTAACCTAACCTAACCTAACCTAACCTAACCTAACCTAACCTAACCTAACCTAACCTAACCTAACCTAACCTAACCTAACCTAACCTAACCTAACCTAACCTAACCTAACCTAACCTAACCTAACCTAACCTAACCTAACCTAACCTAACCTAACCTAACCTAACCTAACCTAACCTAACCTAACCTAACCTAACCTAACCTAACCTAACCTAACCTAACCTAACCTAACCTAACCTAACCTAACCTAACCTAACCTAACCTAACCTAACCTAACCTAACCTAACCTAACCTAACCTAACCTAACCTAACCTAACCTAACCTAACCTAACCTAACCTAACCTAACCTAACCTAACCTAACCTAACCTAACCTAACCTAACCTAACCTAACCTAACCTAACCTAACCTAACCTAACCTAACCTAACCTAACCTAACCTAACCTAACCTAACCTAACCTAACCTAACCTAACCTAACCTAACCTAACCTAACCTAACCTAACCTAACCTAACCTAACCTAACCTAACCTAACCTAACCTAACCTAACCTAACCTAACCTAACCTAACCTAACCTAACCTAACCTAACCTAACCTAACCTAACCTAACCTAACCTAACCTAACCTAACCTAACCTAACCTAACCTAACCTAACCTAACCTAACCTAACCTAACCTAACCTAACCTAACCTAACCTAACCTAACCTAACCTAACCTAACCTAACCTAACCTAACCTAACCTAACCTAACCTAACCTAACCTAACCTAACCTAACCTAACCTAACCTAACCTAACCTAACCTAACCTAACCTAACCTAACCTAACCTAACCTAACCTAACCTAACCTAACCTAACCTAACCTAACCTAACCTAACCTAACCTAACCTAACCTAACCTAACCTAACCTAACCTAACCTAACCTAACCTAACCTAACCTAACCTAACCTAACCTAACCTAACCTAACCTAACCTAACCTAACCTAACCTAACCTAACCTAACCTAACCTAACCTAACCTAACCTAACCTAACCTAACCTAACCTAACCTAACCTAACCTAACCTAACCTAACCTAACCTAACCTAACCTAACCTAACCTAACCTAACCTAACCTAACCTAACCTAACCTAACCTAACCTAACCTAACCTAACCTAACCTAACCTAACCTAACCTAACCTAACCTAACCTAACCTAACCTAACCTAACCTAACCTAACCTAACCTAACCTAACCTAACCTAACCTAACCTAACCTAACCTAACCTAACCTAACCTAACCTAACCTAACCTAACCTAACCTAACCTAACCTAACCTAACCTAACCTAACCTAACCTAACCTAACCTTTTTTTTTTTTTTTTTTTTTTTTTTTTTTTTTTTTTTTTTTTTTTTGCGAGGGAGAAATCTTCAAAAAGATACCAAGCCCCCCGGGGGGAGGGCCTGGTTATGTGGGATTTTTACCCACTAAAACTCCCTCGGTGACCAACGTCGGTGCATCTCGAGGAACTCCGGGATCTCTGAAGAACTCGCCGGTGTTCCTCTTGCACCATGCCATGAGCGCGTCCCGGAGGAGGCAGTTGCCTTCACCCCGACTTCGCGTGTGTGCAGCAGATAGTACCACGACATCATGCCACGATCTTTCCTTGTGTCTCATACATTGTGAGCCGGAGCCCCCGCTCCGACCTGCTATGACCTGCAGTACCCTTTTAGTCGCCTTTTACGACAGGCAGAGTTTACCGTAGTCCTATTCGTCACCCGAACTACTGGGCCGATGTGCCAGGGCGACCGTTTGCCACAGCTACTTCTCCACGGCGACGTCTACGCCTTCTGTCGAGGACTTCTATTTCCTGCTCGCGCTGCCGCTCGCGCTCGGCGGTCTCCTTCTGAGATATAACAGTATCGCAGAAAGATACTACCGCCTTCCAGGCCACTTTGCTCGAGAGCATGGCCGCCACTACCGCTGACGGAGAAAGATCTTCTCCCACCGCGTCAGTTAGGGTACGTCTTTCAGACTGCCACATAGTACACATTTCTAAAGTGTGTTGCGCCGAGTCTTGGGCCTCCCCGCAATGGTGGCATTGTGCTGTCTCCTCGCGTCCGATCCTATTCAGATACTCACCGAAGCAACCGTGCCCAGTGAGTACCTGAGTCAGTCGGAAGGTCACGCTTCCCCATTTTCTCGTCTGGCAGGCGACAAAACTAGGCAGGATTGCCCCGACTGCACGTTGGCGTGCGTTCCGCGGCTCTTCAAGTTGCTCCTGCCACTCCTCGAGCGCTTGTTGACGCGCCTGCCGCCTTAGCTGGAACCGTTCGTCCGGGTCATTTCCACCCCCTTGGCGAATGGTGCGTATACAGTTGTATACCCTCGCATCCATTTCTGCCAGTAAGTCCAGGGGCGGAAATCGCGCCAGGATAGTCGATGCCTCATAGGAGACAGTCCTGTATGCTCTAGCGATCCTAAGGGCCATCAACCTCTGCACACTCAGCAGTTTAGTCCTGCATCTACGAGAGCGCAACAGACGCTCACACCACACTGGCGCCCCGTACAGCGCTATTGAACGCACAACTCCAGCATAGAGCCTGCGCACTCCTTCCCTGGGTCCTCCCAAATTGGGGAGCAGTCTGTGCATGGCACCAGCCGTCCTCTGTATTCGGGGGACCAGGCGGTCAAAGTGCTCCTCGAATCTCCATCGGCTGTCGAGGATGAGGCCGAGATATTTAATTTGCTGGCCGACTAGCACGTCCACATTGCCCACCCGGATCGTCAAATTGGGTGGTTCCCTTCCCTTAGGAAGGTTGTGAAACCAAAGCGCTTCGGTTTTTTGGGGCGCAGTCCGAAGACCGAGTTGGTTAATTTTTGCGAATATTCGCGCCACACCCAGTTCGACGAGTCGAGCAGCCCTCTCAAAATTTTCCTCCTGTGCCAGAACCATAGTGTCGTCTGCGTAACAGACGGCGCTCACGCCGCTGGGAAGACCGACCCTAAGAACGGAGTCGTAGGCTAGATTCCACAGAAGCGGGCCAAGCACCGATCCCTGCGGAACACCGCAGGACACTTCTCTCTCCTTTTTCACTCCATCGCGAACTGTATATACGATGCGTCGGTCATGTAAATATGCACCAACGACATCACGCAGGTATTGGGGAATATTGTGGTGGAGAAGTGCCTGCCTGATAGCCCCCCAGGGCAGGGAGTTAAACGCGTTGACGATGTCCAAACTCACTGCCAGCGCCACTCCATTTCTTTCCACCGCCTCATCTGCTGTAGAGCGGACGCGGAGGATCGCGTCGACCGTCGATCGTCCATGTCGAAACCCAAACTGGCTGTCCGCCAGGTTAGGGCCAATGGACTCCAGGTGTCCGTTGAGGCGATCGGCGATGATACGCTCGAAGAGCTTTCCCGCCTCGTCCAGCAGGCAGATGGGCCGGTATGCAGAGGGAGAGTCTACCGGTCTGCCTTCCTTCCGCAGAAGCACTAGCTTGGACTCTTTCCAGCCGGAGGGAAAGACGCCAGACTGAAGACAGCTGTCAAAAAGTCTTGTCAGTCTGCCCCTCAACGACTTGAGAGCTAGTACCCACGCCCTGCCTGGAACTCCGTCAGGACCCGGTGCGGTGTTACGGGAACCGAGTCGTCTCACTGCCCGGATTATTTCTTCCTCCGTCACCTCGAACTCCTTAGACCAGGCGGACGGCTGCGACTGCTCAGCAGAAAACGTCGGGTTTTCCCGGACCCTGGGGAAAAGGGTGTCCACCGTCCTTGACACGAGGTCCGGATCCAGAGTTTCCGTTATGGGCGGGACCCACGGTCGGAGCTTGCCCAGTACCATTTTGTAGGGCCGCCCCCACGGGTCCTTGTCCAACCCCTTTATAAGCTCACCCCAAGATCTGGCCTTCGCATCCGCCACGGCATTCTGGAGAGCAACAGTGGACACCCGATACGCTGCGTATGCCATGTTTTTCTCTTCGTCTGTGGCTAGGCGTCTCCTTCGTGCACGTAAGTACCGGCGCCGAGATCTCAAGCACTCCTGGCGAAGCCGCGAGATACACTCCGACCACCAGTACGCAGCCTTTCTCCTAGCAGGCCTGACACGGGGCATTGAGGCGTCGCAGATAATGGTCATCGTGTCTCTGAACCAGATCGCCACCCGTTCTGGATCATATGGTTCTTGCCCTTCCTCTGACCAGTCCGCTGCAATAGCCGCCGCCGCGAGAAGGTCCTCATCGAGCTTTTTAAGGGACCAACGGGGCGACGGAATATTGCTCGAACGATCCAGAATGACGGGGCGTCTAAAAATTAAATCAATAATTATATGACGGTGGTCGGACAGAGTGACCACCTCCTCCGCGACCCGCCACCCCGTTACAAGAGATGTCGCAGAAGGCGACGCCCAGGACAGATCCACTACGGACTCTCCCTGCCACCGCACACATGTGCTAACAAATCCCCTGTTCAGGAGGATTAGGCCTAGCGCCGCCGCCCACTCTTGGATTGACTCCGCTCGGGAGTCGTCCCGAACGTCCCCCCAAGCCCTGGAGCGGGCGTTGAAGTCGCCCAGAACGAGAACCGGACGGGGCAGGCATGCAAGGACGCAGTCTGCCACCTCATCCAGGAACGCTTCAAAAATACCAAGGCTGCAGTTTGGGGAGATATAGCATCCGACGATGGCCAAAGGTCCCCACTCTACTGCAATAAACCCACTCCCTTTCCGCAGCAGACCGCACGGTGGCTCTTTATCTCCTCCTGTCCAATAAACTGCGACAGAGTCTTCGTCATCCCCGAACCAGCGAGGGTGTTTCGGGACGACGTATGGTTCCGCCACAACCGCCACGGCAATTGACCATTCCGCCAGGGACTGCAACAGCAGGTCTTGCGCCCCTCGGCAATGGTTCAAGTTGCCTTGAAGAAGTTTTAATTTTGAGGAGTCGAATTCTCACTTTCCATTGCCTCCCCTGACGGCATGTTATCCGAAAAGTTCGACGCGCTGACTTGCGACGACAGATTTGTCGCTGACGGTTTAGGGGGGGCCTGCTCTCCTCCTCTTTTCCTGCCTTTGCTGGGGGTGCATTTCTTTGTGCCCATCCTATGGTCGGCGGGACGACCGAGATCTGCACACACAGGGCATCTCCAAGCCTGCGCCGTGCACTGGCTCGCCCTATGCCCGGGCTCACCGCAGGCGTAGCAACGCGAGCTCCGATCGACCGAGCTGGAGCACTGCTGCTGGACATGTCCTGTCTCGAGGCACCGGTAGCACTGCATGGGTCGCGCCGGCAGCACGTCTACCCTAGCTGCCACCCAGCCGACGAGCAACTTCTTGGCGTCCGCAAGCCTGCGCACCGTATTCAGCGGACATCGAACCCAGCAGGTTCCCAGCCTGGATCGTTCGGTGCGGATTACACCCACCTTAACGTCTTCCACGGTGCATCCCCCGGCTGTAGCGATAGCGGCTGCCACCTCTTTCTCCGTGATCGACTCATCCAAGTCTCGCACCCTTACTTCGCCTGACTTGAAAGGGCGAGCAATGCGTACGTCCATGTCCACGAGGGCTGATTTCAAGCGCTCGGCAAGAGCATCGGCCCTCGTGGAGCTGTCCGCCCCGGAGATTTCGAGGAGCAGTCCCCCTGTGACTGTCCGTTTCGGCCGAACTTCGGCAATACCGCAGTCTGCCAGCCTAACCTTCTCTTTCGCCGCCGCCATTACCGCTGCGTACGTTGTCTCCGAGCTTTTGGGTACGGTGATCGTAATTGCGGCGGATGTCGGGGCACGTGGAGGTTTCACGGTCTTCTTTTTCAGTGCTTGGGGGGCCTTGGGAGGCGATGACTTCTGCCCAGGTTTAGCCTTCCGTCTGGCGACAGTGGCCCAGGTATTGGTAACTGCCAGCTGCTCGGGGTGCTGCGGAGGAGGAGCCGTAAGAAGCTCTGATTCGACCGGCGGAGCGGGTGCTTGTTTTCCTTGCTTCTTAAAATTCGCAGTCGCCGAGGTTGCCGTCTTTATTGGAGGCTTTGCCTTGTTGCCGTCATTATTGGAGGCTTCTGATGCCTGTTTCCCTAATAGAGGCCTCAAAGCTCGGTCCGGAAAGAGCTTGGACTCGAAGTTCAGTAACTTCTGGTCCATCAAAGCCCCCAATTGCTCCAGAAGTGTGGGGCTGGGAGCGTTTGACCTGCCCAAGGTATCACTCCCCGTCTCAGTAGCGGTTGTACTACGTTTCTGGGCTTGGACATTTATTTCCTTACCCAGAGACCCTACTCTTGCCTCCAAGGTAGCGATTCGCATGCGAAGGTCCCTATTCTCTATTATAAGAGTGTCCTCCGCAGAAGAAGTGGTCCTCTTGACCAGTTCCTCGGTGGCAGCTTGCACTGTACGCACTGCCTCGCGTAAGCAGTGAACAAAGCTGCCTTTCAGGTTGCCCGACCTGTCCGCAACCTTCTCCACCTGGTCCATTGCTTCCAAAATTTGGGTGCCGATGGTACTTGTTGGCTGCGCAACCATTTCCTCCCTGCGATCGTCCACACTTCTGAGGGTTTTCTTGGCCCTTATTTAAACGTAAACTTATTTTCATTGACATTATAGTTAAATTTGTAAAGAAAATTTTTTCTACTACTTTTTCTTTATCTGCGAGATATGATTTTATAATCTATTTCTCGATATGTTATGTTACGATGCTTTCAATGTCTATTGGCCCACCACATTGGGACGGCATATGTCAGAGAAGATTTTACTATATCTATTTCAATATGTTACCACCATACAGCAACAGTGATAATATTACCTTCAAGAGGGATAGGCTTCCAATACCTTGCCTAATAATTTCCCTCTTTGTATTTACTTCCTCAATGAAACAAATCTTCTCCAATTAATAATCCATATATTAAACCAAAATGCATATTTAAACAATTAAAATTATAACTTTTTCTATTTTAGTTTAAGTACTGTTATTGTGAATTATATTTATAATAATGAGCGCCTAATTCACCACAAAATATTTACAATTTATTCTTTGAGTTATTTTCGATCGATTATTTGTCGATGACAACAATGGCTGCGTTCAGTCGATTGTTAATAAAATAATATTAATATTGATAATGCATGAGTTTAAATCTCCGTCGTGAAATTCGACAATTAGATTCTAATCCTTTATTTATTTAAATGTGTTCAATGTCAATTTATATTGAAACATGAATCGTAATGTTTACATACAACAACAAAATTACTTATAAACTAACACACTGTTAACTAGTCGATGGCGTTCCAGTGATATAATGAATTTAAATGACCGCAGTCGCTAATGCCCGATATAAACTACGACCTGGTTACCATTCAGTCCACTGAATGTCCATATGGTTTTCGTTCTATTATTTCTATTAATACTATTCCCTCCCCGTTATCTTTGAAACCCCATCGATCAGTCAAAACAAAAAAACCTTAATATAATCTACAATTTTCCTTATCTTTAATTTTATTCTAACATTCAGTATAATTCGAATGTTTCCTTAACTAGTTTCCAAATTCAAAGCACATTATATAATGGCTGGTGTCTGAATCAACGGAGTTAGCAAAGGCTAACTCTCTTCCAAATTAAATAATAGTCTGACTAGAGGTTTACCTCGTAGAACTATCAACGACTATTCATACCAATCGATGTTAAATGCCTCATTTTTAGTTAACGTGCAAATATGTAGAAATCACGCATTTACGTTACTACTACTTATCATTTCTAATAATTTCCAACAAACCCCCCAAAACTCTAATATTTATAACCCCAAAAAATATACAACAATGACAATATTTGTTTGCTAGCTTCGGCCCAAATAATTAAATAACGCCAGCTTCGGCAAAATAAACTTACATATTTTTAGTACATCTTTGCCGACAATGACTCTCGGCTATAATTCCCGTATTTACAGCTGCATTCACATTATGCACTTATAACTAATGTCAATTTCTTCGATGCGTGTCGCCTTTCTAGAAATCTGCCATCACCAAGAAGAATGTCTCTTTAGAAACCTCAACCGCTTCGCTATCGTACTGCAATTTTCAAGCCGTTACTGCATTCTCATCAATGTTTTTCCCTTATTTCGACGCTAATTTATACACCTCCGAAGGACGTTCGCAATGTTGTGATCTCAATCTGACGTTTCAGTTTGATTCGTTCGCCATCTTGGATATAATTTTCGTATTGCCCCCGACGAAATCTCGTACTTCTATTTTATATGAAATGTTGGTTTTTTTTACATGCCAACCCGCGTAGCTCTCTCGATTCACATTTTTAGCACTGGATTTCTATTATTTGTTCGTTTTTTAGTGTCCTTGTAAAAAGCGCATCAATGGCGATTGCGATAAAGCGTTTCTGTGATGTACGATCTGCACACTTTATACGAATTTAAATGAACTGGGCACTAAAATGCTTCACAGCATCTCAGTGCCCTTATTTTAAACTGTTTATTCTTACATCTGAGCACCAAAATATACTTTTCTTTCCCAAACTTTCGCAGCTTTAGAGCGTGCAACTAAAATTTCTTAATGGATGCCGGAAGCAACACGTCCATCCCTTTTATAACACCCTTATCGATGTGACCCTTTTTTTGATAATTTAACCCACAACTATTGACTAATCAATCATAAAACGATCTGATTTATCTATTTTTTCGTTAAATAACGCTCTGCCACATTGCTAACAAACGAATTTCTTAACGATAATTCGTGCTTCTAATTCTACTAATGATTTTAAGTATTTATTTTACGTATTATGAGAAATTGATGTTTCATATTCGGCGGGAAATCATCATACTTTGACTTAACCTTGCCGCCTTTCTTGCGCGTCGTTTCCGCTTTCACATTTGAAAGCGAAATAATATAACTATTTTATTTCAATTTTATTTATTGATAGTATTTTTATCTAGTAATTCCTCTATTTTAATTACGTGTTTCTAAATTTCCTCATTTTAACTATTAAATTTTATTTTGACTGGCAATTATCTGGTGATAATTTCTTTGGACATCATCGATTCGGCTTTCTTCCATCGATGTCGATTATGTTTTCCAATTTCTCCTAATAATAAATTAAATGTTCTTCAAATAACTTTATCTATATTGCTATTGATTCTCCCATAATTCCTACTATTTAATGAACCCCTTTTTATATTTCTTTGAAAAACCAATCGGTCGACTTTTTTAAGACCATAAACATGCTTCTATTGTCTATTTGTCAATTATTGATATTTACGTCGATTTTTCGTAAAAATCTCAAAATATGCTAATTTCTTGCCAAATATTCCTGATTGTCTATATTTAAACCCCTAATAATGTCCTTAACTCTCAAAAACTACTCAAACCCTTTTATTTATGTGACTCTGGCACTGCGCTCTATAGTTTAGCAACGGCCCTTCTTTCATCTGTCAGTTTTTAGTTCCTAATTAAATCGCTAGATGTCACTATGATCTTTTTCAAGTACAATTTAATTTTAAAATTTGATTAATCTATTTTCGGTTAGCTTAGAGCTGCTAAGCGATCATGTGATGATTTTCAGATCATTACAATACCCCCTCCCAAAATCTCTGCTTGCCCTCAAGCAATCATATCACATATCTTTCTTGTTATCTGTTCAATCTCCAATCGCTTACTCATGATATTTTGCAATGTAATTTTAATGTTAGTAATTTATATAATAAACTATGTAACTCCTACGATATGTTTGTACTATAATGTCAATGATAATAGTTTATGTTTAATTCACGTACCTTTACGATATGTTTTGTGCTATATGTTAATTATAATATTTTACGTTTAATTCACGTACCTTTACTATATATTTTGTACTATAATGTTATGATAATATTTTACTTTTAATTCACGTACCCTTACGATATATTTTGTACTATAATGTTATGATAATATTTTACTTTTAATTCACGTACCCTTACGATATGTTTTGTGGCTTGCCTTCCCTCTTCAAGTCTATAATTCCTATCTTGTTTCCATATAATACCAATCTCCTAACCCAGATCTTTTAATGATAATACTTTTAATATAATTTCTCACTTTCTCCTCTATATCTCACCTCAATAATATGATACCTATAATAATAATAATGATGAAGATTCCAAACACTCCTGTTGCAAATTTTTAATATTTATTTAATATATTCCAACTTCTCCTCCTCTCTTTCGCTTCAACATGCGTCCGCTCAATTAGGAAATAAACCCGAGTCCTCGACCATGTCTCCACCTACTTATTCTGTTCTATCGACCAATCTATAAATACTCTCAATACATTAATATAATAATTATAATATTTCTCTCCGTTGCAAAATTCAATATTTATTTAATATATTCCAACTTCTCCTCCTCTCTTTCGCTTCAACATGCGTCCGCTCAATTAGGAAATAAACCCGAGTCCTCGACCATGTCTCCACCTACTTGTTCCGTTCTATCGACCAATCCATAATAATCTCAGTACATCAATATAATAATTATAATATTTCTCTCCGTTGCAAAATTTAAATTGATTCCGTCTATTTATTCTCCGTTCACCCACTCCGCTCAATTAGGATTTAACCCGAGTCCTCGATGGTGAACATTTTAACTGTCTAACTCTTCAAAAAAAAATAGTTTGAATATGCCTAAGTCAGAACAATGCACTTGAACAGGCTCTGGTCGTCCCTTAATGTTCTAGATTTTAAAAAAAATCGTGACATTGTCCCAACCAGTCGCATAGTAAGTTTTTTATTTAATATAGTATGCTATTTCACGCTGGGCTTGTCCTTGTGCTATTTACTTAGACACAATCTCAAGTTAGATAACCTGACGATTGTTAATAGGTTCTTCACTAGTCTATTGTTTGTGATTTTAACGTACACTGTAAATGGTTTCTAACTCTCATTCGTTATTTCAGAATTTGGAAACTGAATTTATCCTTACACCCCTTACTTACTTCTTCCTTTCACTTGGTTCCTTTCATCCTATCTTTCATACCAAATCAATCCCCTCCTTCATCACAACTTATGTTGGTTTACTAATTAACAAATGTATTTTTCGTCCTCCTTCTCTCACCCTCCTGGATCGCTACTATTTATCTCCTTCATAACATAAACTAAATCAATATCCGGCCTATTCTAATTTCGCAACCCCATAATAACCCCCTTGGTGCATGTAACCATAATGCCACCGTAATAATAATAATCCCATTGGGTATCTGAGCTCCTCCCTGTCGAATCTAGACCATATCCGACTCTGGGTGTCAACTCGTCCAAAAGCGTAGACCTGATCAGGGTCACGCGTTGAGGTGCGACCTCAACCTTGCCGAGACCTCCATATATACTCCCTCGCAAGTTACCAAATACAAAACAAAACATGGACCCGAGCAGTGGCTCCAACTCCGAAGACCGCCCACTTCAGATAAAAATTCCCATAAATATTATAGTCGCTCTAAAAATTAGCGCTATTTTTCGATTCTAATTTCTTCATCCCGCTCTAAAATAGCGAGACGTCGACAATACCACCAAACATTCTATACTAAATACCAATATTAATATGACTCTTCATTCATCTTATAGTCGCTTTCTATATAGCACTATAACTCAATTCCAAAAATATATTTTATAATAATTATAATAATGATTTTAATCTGGCCCTATACAGCCTCAATAATATAACGATCAACCAACTTTATCAATAACAATAATCCATCGACTTCACTAATAATACTTTGGAATCTTCTCTCCAATATAATAAATCGTACCCCGATACTGCTTTGCCATTTAGTTCAACAACAAAAACTTATTACACTAATGAGATTCCTAAACGTGTTCGCTTGTATTTCTTCGCTTTAGGTAGGAATGATTGGACAACAAGTTGTAGGTGATTAGGATAGGATTTAGGATAAGATAGGATAGGATAGGAAAGGAATACTTGTTGCTTAAAACGAAGAGATTCAAACAACACAAAGCTCTCTTTGATATAACTCTTCCCCAATTTTGCAAAACAATATCACTCCACTAGATACCCAAATGAAAAAAACTGTCAGCTTATTAATAATATTTTACAACTCAACGATTTCACGAGGTGCATTCTCTCATACATATAAGTATCAATGGATAATATGTTTAGTAAATGTAACTGTATGCTATATATATATATATATGCAATAATGTGTGATTCTAATGTGATAAAAATTAAAACTATATGCTCAACTAAATGTGTAAGCTAATATGTATTGTAATTAAAATATTTCTGATTTATTGTATACTGCTTTTGGTGTATGGCATTAATGATTTGTTGCTATTAAGACTTGGTAATGGAATAGAAATAAGGAATGTGATAGGATAGGTAGTGTATGATAGAATGGTAGGATAGGAATGGTGATAGGATGATGGATAGGATGATAGGATAGGATATCTAATCTATTACTAGTAAGGAACAGGAAAATGATATTATCTGTAATGTAATTTATAACTTGAAAAATGATGAAATCTAATGTTTGATATATCGTGTTAAAATAATTTATTATCTTAGTATAATAATACAATACATACACAAGAACACACACCCCGCTACAATCAATAACTCTGATATTCAAAATAATCTGCTGGTTATTCTCTCAATAAAATAATAATAACTGTAATGACAGCCAATATAATAATATAATAATGCTATGACAACCACAAAACATACCATCAAAAAAAACCGTGAGTTTTTTTTTAATACTCCCAATAATTTATTGAGCTTCTATATCTAATCACTCAACCGATAGAAACGTAAGGTTCTTTAATCACCCCTTACTAATTTTTACCATATCTTTTATGTGGCATCGCCCTATGGCTTTACCTTCCGATTTTATATATAAGTAAGTATTTTAAGTATGTATTTTACTAAGTATGTATTCTAAACGTCGACAAATGTTCTCATATTTGGTATCTATATCCAATTCTCGGAATTATTCTGTATCGTACCATCCGCCGACATCAATTGTATATTATTGCATTTGTTATCAAACGCGCAATCCTGAAATAATGTTATATATTTTCTCCCTATTATATTAACAGAAGATCCTGTATCTACTAATGCTTTTAATTTAAAATTATTTAGCCTTACATAAATATA
Source organism: Micropterix aruncella (assembly GCA_944548615.1). Taxonomy (NCBI): domain Eukaryota; kingdom Metazoa; phylum Arthropoda; class Insecta; order Lepidoptera; family Micropterigidae; genus Micropterix; species Micropterix aruncella. The sequence goes on from OX155955.1 coordinate 24,448, forward strand.
AGGTCTCTGATCCATATCATTACTATTTAGGGTATTATTAAAAATGCGAACCGACGACCCCCTCCCAGCCATCGAGTTCTCTATTCGAATTTAATTAATTTATTTTATTTTTATTTAAACGAATTTATTTTATTTTATTCCATTATTGATTAAACGAATTTAATTAATTTATTTTATTTTGATTCAAAACTAATTCAATTTATTTTATTTTTAATTAAACGAATTTAATTTATTATATTTTATTCAAAGCAAAAGGTTGACGATTGCTATCGTGCCAAAGGTTATTATCCGCGGCGTCCTGATTACAATTATTTTAATTTATTTTAATTTCAGCCAATTTTTAATAAAATCAATTACCAATCAAATTTGTTTATTTTTATTTTAAACTATTCTTATTCCCGAGGTACTATTTTAATCGTTGATTTAATTACGACGAATGCAGTCAACATGTGTACATAATGTACAATAAACGTTAAATTATGTATATAGGCAGATTTCTAGAAAACAACACACATATACAATATATCAACAATTCGCAATGCTAAATATACAGTTATATCACACGATTCATGTTTCTATATTTTTTATTTATTAAATGCCCAAATTACGATCGATCGAAAATAATTTACTATTTATTTTATTTAGAATCTATCAAGGCCCCACACGTTGGGACGTCATTTGTAAGCTAGATTTTTTCTTTAGGCCCCACCAGTTGGGTGCCATTATAATTGGATACCATAATATTTTCAATCGATTGTTAAAAAAAACAATATTAATACGAATGGCATGTGTTTAATACGATGCACCAAAATTCGATAATTGGATTCTGGTGCCTTATTTACTTAAATATGTTCAATGTCAATTTATATTGAAACATGAATCGTAATGTTTACATACAACAACAAAATTACTTATAAACTAACACACTGTTAACTAGTCGATGGCGTTCCAGTGATATAATGAATTTAAATGACCGCAGTCGCTAATGCCCGATATAAACTACGACCTGGTTACCATTCAGTCCACTGAATGTCCATATGGTTTTCGTTCTATTATTTCTATTAATACTATTCCCTCCCCGTTATCTTTGAAACCCCATCGATCAGTCAAAACAAAAAAACCTTAATATAATCTACAATTTTCCTTATCTTTAATTTTATTCTAACATTCAGTATAATTCGAATGTTTCCTTAACTAGTTTCCAAATTCAAAGCACATTATATAATGGCTGGTGTCTGAATCAACGGAGTTAGCAAAGGCTAACTCTCTTCCAAATTAAATAATAGTCTGACTAGAGGTTTACCTCGTAGAACTATCAACGACTATTCATACCAATCGATGTTAAATGCCTCATTTTTAGTTAACGTGCAAATATGTAGAAATCACGCATTTACGTTACTACTACTTATCATTTCTAATAATTTCCAACAAACCCCCCAAAACTCTAATATTTATAACCCCAAAAAATATACAACAATGACAATATTTGTTTGCTAGCTTCGGCCCAAATAATTAAATAACGCCAGCTTCGGCAAAATAAACTTACATATTTTTAGTACATCTTTGCCGACAATGACTCTCGGCTATAATTCCCGTATTTACAGCTGCATTCACATTATGCACTTATAACTAATGTCAATTTCTTCGATGCGTGTCGCCTTTCTAGAAATCTGCCATCACCAAGAAGAATGTCTCTTTAGAAACCTCAACCGCTTCGCTATCGTACTGCAATTTTCAAGCCGTTACTGCATTCTCATCAATGTTTTTCCCTTATTTCGACGCTAATTTATACACCTCCGAAGGACGTTCGCAATGTTGTGATCTCAATCTGACGTTTCAGTTTGATTCGTTCGCCATCTTGGATATAATTTTCGTATTGCCCCCGACGAAATCTCGTACTTCTATTTTATATGAAATGTTGGATTTTTTTACATGCCAACCCGCGTAGCTCTCTCGATTCACATTTTTAGCACTGGATTTCTATTATTTGTTCGTTTTTTAGTGTCCTTGTAAAAAGCGCATCAATGGCGATTGCGATAAAGCGTTTCTGTGATGTACGATCTGCACACTTTATACGAATTTAAATGAACTGGGCACTAAAATGCTTCACAGCATCTCAGTGCCCTTATTTTAAACTGTTTATTCTTACATCTGAGCACCAAAATATACTTTTCTTTCCCAAACTTTCGCAGCTTTAGAGCGTGCAACTAAAATTTCTTAATGGATGCCGGAAGCAACACGTCCATCCCTTTTATAACACCCTTATCGATGTGACCCTTTTTTTGATAATTTAACCCACAACTATTGACTAATCAATCATAAAACGATCTGATTTATCTATTTTTTCGTTAAATAACGCTCTGCCACATTGCTAACAAACGAATTTCTTAACGATAATTCGTGCTTCTAATTCTACAAATGATTTTAAGTATTTATTTTACGTATTATGAGAAATTGATGTTTCATATTCGGCGGGAAATCATCATACTTTGACTTAACCTTGCCGCCTTTCTTGCGCGTCGTTTCCGCTTTCACATTTGAAAGCGAAATAATATAACTATTTTATTTCAATTTTATTTATTGATAGTATTTTTATCTAGTAATTCCTCTATTTTAATTACGTGTTTCTAAATTTCCTCATTTTAACTATTAAATTTTATTTTGACTGGCAATTATCTGGTGATAATTTCTTTGGACATCATCGATTCGGCTTTCTTCCATCGATGTCGATTATGTTTTCCAATTTCTCCTAATAATAAATTAAATGTTCTTCAAATAACTTTATCTATATTGCTATTGATTCTCCCATAATTCCTACTATTTAATGAACCCCTTTTTATATTTCTTTGAAAAACCAATCGGTCGACTTTTTTAAGACCATAAACATGCTTCTATTGTCTATTTGTCAATTATTGATATTTACGTCGATTTTTCGTAAAAATCTCAAAATATGCTAATTTCTTGCCAAATATTCCTGATTGTCTATATTTAAACCCCTAATAATGTCCTTAACTCTCAAAAACTACTCAAACCCTTTTATTTATGTGACTCTGGCACTGCGCTCTATAGTTTAGCAACGGCCCTTCTTTCATCTGTCAGTTTTTAGTTCCTAATTAAATCGCTAGATGTCACTATGATCTTTTTCAAGTACAATTTAATTTTAAAATTTGATTAATCTATTTTCGGTTAGCTTAGAGCTGCTAAGCGATCATGTGATGATTTTCAGATCATTACAAGTTTTGGACGGAGCCACCGAAGGGTCGAAAATTTCCTGCTCGCTCGTTTGGGCATTCGCTGCTTGCCGGCGTTTAGCGTTTGGCCCGATCAACGGAGGCTTTCTCTTCCGCGACTGCAGAGCGCTTGTCGAAGCCATGGATGCCGATGACACTAACGAGTATGAGGACGCGACCGAGCTGTCGCTCTCCTCCCCCGCCGTAACAGATCCATCCACAGGAGTAAGTAAGACCGCAGTCGATGCTTCACCCATATTCTCCACTACATCCGCGGGGGTGGCTGAACGCGATCGCGTTACAACACCCCCAGTAACCGGACGCCTAAACGTCCCATCTTCCACGAGGCCTTTTCGGCCACCATCCTTCGTTGTTTTATTAAAGGTTTCCATGTTTGTTCCCACGAGTAAAAACGCCCTAAAAAGTCCAGCGCAGGGACTTCGCGCTAACCCAGTTTTACACCTGAAAGGTTCGGGAAGCCCCAGGGTAGAGATTTAAACCTCGCGGTCCGGCCAGTCAAGGCAAGACCGCAACCCCGTATTGCGAAACATGACCACAAATACGGGACACGGATTCGAACCGCCCCGACGTCGACATCGACGGCGGGTCCATGACGGCGGCTATCAGGTGACAATCCTAATGCCTGCTCAGCGGGCACGTAAGTGCACGCGAAGCCCGCCCTTACCCCTTCGCTGTGCCCTCTGCAACACGTCAGAGGGGCACGCAGAAGGGTGCATCCCGACGGACAGACCATTGTGGGCCCTGCCGGGGATGTGCCGCTCTTAGTCTGGTCCCTCACCGCAAGCCTAACAGGTATGGGAAACCCTGCCAGTATAGCCTTGGGGATCATTGGAACACGCAAGCCCCCCCACCACGACAAGGTGGCAGCACATGGGGGGGAACCTAACCTAACCTAACCTAACCTAACCTAACCTAACCTAACCTAACCTAACCTAACCTAACCTAACCTAACCTAACCTAACCTAACCTAACCTAACCTAACCTAACACACTTTCCGGGCTTCCAGGAATCCTCACACCCAATTGCCGCAGGGGAGAACTCCAAGAGGCTCCACAAGCCCAGGGAGTGGGCCCTTGCAGCCAAGATAGTTAATCCAAAAGCAGTAGAATGGGCCGTGAGCACCTTCGACCCCTACAAATCACCTGGACCGGATGGAATATACCCAGTCCTACTACAAAAAGGGTTAAGCCAGCTGCTGGGCCCTCTAACAAAGGTACTCAGAGCGAGCATAGCCCTCAGACATGCCTGGAGCAGCGCAAGAGTCACGTTCATTCCAAAGGCAGGCAGGAACGGCCACATCTTTGCCAAAGACTACAGACCCATTAGCCTCACCTCCTTTCTCCTGAAATCACTGGAGAGACTAGTTGACGGCTACTTGAAAAACAACCACCTAGCTCTTCAACCGCTTGCTGATGCTCAGTATGCCTATAGGGAGGGCAGATCTACGGACACTGCCCTACATCACCTGGTGAGCACAATAGAGACACAGTTAGCGGCGAAAGGTTACGCTCTGGGAGTATTCCTGGACATCGAAGGAGCATTTGACACCACATCATATGCAACTATAAAAAACGCTATGCACAGACGAGGAATACCAGAGACCATTATTGACTGGACATTGAGTATGCTATCAAATAGGAATCTGACCGTCTATCAAGGCGACACCTCCATCACGGGAATCCCTGCTAAGGGCTGTCCACAGGGTGGAGTCATCTCCCCCCTCTTGTGGAGCATCGTTGTAGATGAACTCCTAATAGATCTACAAAACCTAGGCCTCTCTGTCTACGGCTACGCTGATGACGTGGCCATAGTAGTCAGAGGAAACTTCCTATCAATACTTAAGGAGCTCATGGACAAAGCACTTAAGACCACCCAAGACTGGTGCCAGGCCAGAGGTCTATCCGCTAATCCAAGCAAGACTAAGGCCATGATTTTCACCAGAAAATACAAACCCGAACCCGTTGAGTGTCTCAAGCTCTGGGATAAGGAGATAGAATACGCTACAGTAGTTAAATACCTTGGAGTCTATCTAGACCCAAAGCTCAATTGGAAGCACCACCTCGAGCGCAAGAGAACAACCTTCTATGCCTCGTTGTGGACGTGCAAAAGAGTCATGGGAAAAACCTGGGGGTTCAAACCCAGGGTCGCCTTATGGCTCTACAGGGCAGTACTGCTGCCTAGACTAACCTATGCTGCAATAGTCTGGTGGTCCAGGGTGAAAAAGCTTGAGACAGTAAAAATGCTTAAAAGCCTTCAAGGTAACTACCTGAGGGCTGCAACTGGCGTCATGAAGACCACCCCAACAGCGGGATTAGAGGTGGCACTCTGCTGCCCGCCTCTGGACAAGCTCATCATCCACTCCGCCAGACTTACAGCATACAGACTGAAGTGTTTGGGCGAGTGGAAGCGTGGAGGGCACAATCATCCTGAGCTAAACCTCCTCCACAAAAGCCCATTCACTCTGACCCAGGATCGACTACGGAAAAAATTTTCGGTAGAGAAATCCTATAAAATCCTAATCCCCACCAGGGAAGAATGGAAAAATCCGCAGTGGCTTCAAAGCCACAACGCAGACGCCTGGTTCACCGACGGCTCAGGAACAAATGGACGCTTTGGGGCAGGCGTGTACGGACCCAAAACCAACCACAGAATCAGCATCCCCCTTGGACAATACGCTACGGTTTTCCAAGCCGAGGTACTTGCCATATTGGAATGCATAAAACTACAAAGTCGACTTGAGGTAAAAAACAGACAAATCCTCATCTGCTCTGACAGCAGAGCAGCACTGGACGCTCTGGCTAAAGCCACCACAGAATCTTCTGTGGTCTGGGACTGCATGCAGGAGCTCAACAAATTGGGAAAATCCAACAAAATCACCCTAATGTGGATACCGGGTCACCAAGGCATACCCGGAAACGAAGAGGCCGATAGACTGGCAAAACTGGGCACAGTGGATTGCCCAGTGGAGCCAGCTGTAGGGGTCCCCTTCGCTACAGGTAAGAAAATCATCAGGGACTGCTTGGAGCAGGAACATCGGGCTTCCTGGAAACAGAGTCAGGGATGTCGCCAGGCAAAAGCCATGATGGAGCAACCACTACAGAAGAAAACCAAGGCCCTACTTGACATGAGCAAGAAGAACCTTAGAACCGCTATCGGTCTCCTCACCGGACACACGACCCTTAGAGCTCATCTATTCAACCTTGGCTTGACTGAGAGCAAGGATTGCCGAATATGTGGCGAGGAACCTGAAGACAGCATACACATTGTTGGCCGCTGTCCAGGGCTCGCCGCCAAAAGACACAGTTTACTGGGACGAGCCTTTCTCGAACCCAGCGATCTGCCCAACTTGAAGGTCAGTGACCTACTTAGTCTGGTAAGAAGTACCGGGCTACTAGCTGACAATTGACCTAACCACACAGTGGGTAGTTACAAAAGACCTTACAGATCTAGGTGACATCAAGGGCTGGAAACAATCCCCCCACTCCATCTACTACTACTACTACTAATAAAAGACCTATTTTTTAAACATTTTTTTTTAAATTCAGCTTTATTTATACTTTTATTCTAATTTATTCAAGAATCTTATCGATAGTATTTATTGTAACCTTAATTTATACTTTTATTCTAATTTATTCAAGAATCTTATCGATAGTATTTATTGTAACCTTAATTTATACTTTTATTCTAATTTATTCAAGAATCTTATCGATAGTATTTATTGTAAGCGCCTTCCCTAGTCACGCACACTAAACAGCTTTAGAAACTCACACTAACAAAAAACGGAGTCTTTAGCAAATGCGCCGTTTCTGCCGTGAACATAGATTTGGCAACGCTGCATTTGATAGGACGTTTACACTCTCGCGCGAGGCGCGAGGCGAGACGCAAAACCATATCAGTAAACAAATGGAACAGAGGCAAAGCTTCTAACGAGCGTACAAAATGTTTACCAACTTGCTAGAAGCTTTGCCTCTGTTCCGTTTGTTTACTACATGGTTTTGCGTCTCGCCTCGCGCCTCGCGCGAGAGTGTAAACGCCCCATCACAAACCACAGAACCATTGATTTTATATGACAACTATGCGCGATCGTCGCCAGCTGGCGTTATTTACAGTAAATAAGAAAGTTTACACGTAACTGTTTATTTATTAATTTATTTATTTATTTAAACCCATAAAAAAAACTATTACATAACAAAAACATCGTCTTAGCCTAATAATTAATAATTTAACATTTCCTTTTGTTGTCATTTTAGTAATGCAAATATAAAATTTTATTAAGCAAATTCAGATCTTAGGAACTACCTATGTACAATAATATTTTTATCATAAAATCAATAACATCGAACAATAGCGAGAGCTGTTCTATGGTAAAACTTTAATTTTGTAGTTTTTTTTAAGGTAACATTAAGAGTTAATTTAAATAAATTTATATAACAAAAACATATTGCTATTTTAAGTAGGTTTTTACATTGTTACTTTCATTTTATATTGCATTGCTTAAAAAACGGTGAGTTGTGTAAAATTCATAGTCATCAATTACTTAAAAATTTCAAATACAGTCGACAGTGTAAATTAACAGTATTAAAAAATGTCAGATAAAATATTATAAAATGTATAAATAAAACAGTATTTTAATTACATAAAATTGTAAATTAAATGAATTGTAATATCAGCAGTATTATTGCTTACAACATATATGACAATATAATATAATACGATAATACATACCTACACCCACGGAAGTGCCTTAGTAATAATTTATAATAGAAAATTAAACTTACATATTAGACTACTAGATGTATTACATAACTTTTAGAATATACATTTCTTGAGAACGAACAACCTCTTCGGAAGTAAAATGATTACTGCATACAAACGAACCAGAGCTCGGCGTCCAATTAGAACGTGGAATAGCCCTAGTCCATCGCTTACGAAGATTATCTTCCTTCGGGAAAGAAAATGTTGAAACGGGAAGTTCTCCAGTTTTCAACGCAGAGTTATAATTTGATTTGTATCCGGGAACACAGCATCGCCTCGGCATCTAAAAAATATAAGATAGTATTAGCGGTGATATTACACCCTAGCTGGTTCGAATTCGTTTGATATGTTCGACTACATAATGAAATTGTTTCCAGTCAGTCGATAGTAGCATCGATGATGATCATCGTCATTGAGTATCGCTCGCTTGATCAAAAGCTGCATACAGATACAGACTGATCTCTCCACGCTCTACCTTCATTAATTTAATGTTATCTATACTAGTCTATACTAATATACAATACGCCCACAATACGCCAGTGACAGTGTAATTTGCATCGTCCGCTAAATATTTATTTTTCCGCGACATTTAGTGAACAGTTTACAAAAATTCTTATATCACGATAAAGAGTGAAATCCAGCCTACGACAAGCGAAAATTTCACAACTGTACACCTTAAGGCAAGTGAGAAAACACAGATTAAAATTCTTTTAAACACACTAAAATCTACATAGCGACAGTTTCTTCATCTTGTCGCTACCCGCTAGGTGACCGTCTAGACCGCAGACCAATTAACAGCAGTGTCTCTCAACTGCCGGCCCGCAATGCCTTGCAAAGAATGTGGGAAAGGCTTAAGTAAAAATTCGGCCACTTTGTTGTGCTGCGAATGTAAAGACAAATTTCACCCAGACTGCGCTGGTCTCTCGCACGCTGAGTTTACGCGCTTGCCCTACGAAAGGAGAGATCTCCTTAAATGCTTAGGCTGCAAAACCGGCGACGCATCTCCATCAGCTTCATCGAGGGGAGAATCCGGATCAATTGCAGACGATCTAAGGATAATAAAACAGCAGCTGGCCGGACTTTCTGGTTTGCGGGAAGACATGAAAGCAATTCGCTTGGATTTCGAGGTTTTCAAAGATTGCGGGAAGACATGAAAGCAATTCGCTTGGATTTCGAGGTTTTCAAAGATTCACAGGATGACAACAACTAAAGAGTTGTGACAGCCGGAGAGACGGTGGACGGCGTGAAAGAACGCATCGGGTCGATGGCCTTGCAAGCCAGACCCGATTATATATAAAGCAAAAAAGAAAAAAAAGGAAATATGCCCCCAAGCGGCCTATCAGGGGGGGAGAATTCCCGCTACCCCAGTTGAAACCCCAAACAACGACACGGCTGAAACGACACCGGACCTTGCTTGCCCTATCTGCGGGAAACAATATAAACGATTAGCATGGTTAAAAAAACACATTGCTGGGCACGATGATAGCGACGCTGCACGTCAGTGTCTTAAACCGTCGCAAGGTGTCACGGACAGAGTTGAACCTCACATGTCCCTTGACTCCACATCTGCCCGCAGTTTGTCACCCGACCGGTCTCCTCTACCCGCGCAAATCGTATCCTTCCCTCCTCTAAAATTCCCTTCACTTGCGAAAGAGGACTGGGAATTTCATAATAATAATTTAACTTCTATTCTTGACTGTACGAATTACGAAAAATATTTCGAGGTACTTTAACAGATTTCAAAAAACAGCAATATTTCAACCCTTTATTACATCCACTACGGAAGTAGAAACAATCAATCTGAAGTCAAAGGAAGACCAATGGGCTGTAAAAAATATATTTACAACCCAGGAAGGGATAGCCGAGCGTGCGCCCTTTAACCAGAACAATGACACCCTTATTCTTGCAAGGCATACAGTCGAAAGGAGATCGCCTTTGTAAAGAAACCATAAAACGCGGGTTTCGGATGCTGCCTATTCAAACACGAAAACAAAGCACTGGGTGTGAGCCTTTATGCCTGAATTCTTGACCGATATAGCCATAACAGAAATATGACATGCCGGTTGATATTAACATAGCAAATAAGTAAATTAATGTAACAATATTTTAAAAAATAATACCTTAGGTTAGGGAAAATTAGACTAACATCACTTAACTGCCTTACTAGGAAAAGGCCCGTGCTAAGGTAAATTCGTTAGTTTAACAACAATGTATGTAATTAATCCGATTGCGATGGAACAGTATTTACCCATCATATGTATAATGGAACAGTAGATGTTAGTTAGTATTAAATAGTTTGTATATGAACTGTATGTTAATTAGTTGTAACATTCGTACGTAGGGAAACCAACGCAGGCACGCCTTTAAACAGGCGGATCTTTAAATACTATTGTGTGCTTAGGGCGTGGTTTAGGGTAGATATATTTTAACCATTCACGGCCCGAGGGGCGGAATAATGAATTTGGAAATGTACCTCGTTTTTGAACATGGCGGCCAGTGGTAAAATAGAATTGGAGGCGATCGCTCGGGTCGTTACCTTCAGAAGCGCGGAGTATGCCTCCGCGCGAAAGACCACTGTTTAGGTCAAAATTATAATAGAAAAATACGTAAGAGTAGGAATAAACAAGCGATTTCGCTATCAAAAAGCTTTAATTGTTTGTTTAAACCGATACCTGAATATATCCCAGTACAAGTGAAAATAAATAAGAGAAGACTCTCGACCGTGCAGATGTGATGCTGAGGATTACGCCTGTTGGAAGGAAGCCATTTTCATCCAACGAAAATCCTAGGAAAAAGCGGAGTAAGTGAAAAACCAAAAATACAGCCACCAGGATTATTCCGTTGCGGGCAAAACCGCATATAAGTAAAATACCTGTGCGAGGTAAATCGTACATAAGTGGTCCTTCGAGGTCGGATTTTGGAAAAAGAAAAATCCATCAGTAGAATCGGCATAAAAAAAAAAAAAAAAAAAAAAAAAAAGCAAGAAAAAAATAAATAAAAAATAATAAAAAAATGGCTTCAACAAACGAGTCAAGAAGAGGATCCACAGCTTGGTCGGGAAATAGCAGAAGAAGCGAGAAGCTACAAGAAGTGAGAGAGGCCTCCGAGGAGTTAAGGAGGGTCACGCGGGAAAGAGCGAGAGTAGCCGCGGAGAAAAAGAAACTGGAGTTGGAAACGAGATCGCGAGAAGATCAGTTCAGAGCGGCAGAAGAAATAGCAGCGGCAAAGCGCAGAGCGGAGGAATCCAAAGCTGCGGCAGTGGTACAAGTTCAGCAAGCTGAACTGGAAGCGGAACTGGAGATGCTGGATGCCGATACGCAACACGCAATGAGAGTGCTGCATGTAGTCTCGGAGACCTTCAACTCGGAAGGCAGCGGCGGCGAGGAGCAAAGAAGAGATCTCGCAGACTTGGAAGACGCAGTGGGGCGGACATCGAGATGGGCAAAAGAACACCCACACACTGCGGAGGAGCAAGGACCTTACCGGATGGAGACGGCACCTGCGGTAGGGCCACCAACGAATATCGACGAAGGCGACGGCGGTAGCAGAGTACGCGGCAGGGACGCCGACGCAGAGGGGGAGCGACTCACGGCGACCGCGCAGGCGAAAGCCGCGGCCAGCGCGGCGGCACAAGACGCTGCCGCGAACGCCGGCGCGGGCAGCCGCGGCGCGTCTAACGACACGGCGAGCGACGAACTGATCTCAAAGGTATGTCATATTTTATCTGTTGCTACGGCGAAGCCACAGTACCGCAAAGAATTGCCGGTATTCAGTGGTAATCCGTTAGAGTTTATGGCATTTAAGGCTCTATTCTATCAGTCTACCGAAATTCTACGTTTGAACGACGCGCAGAATCTGCTCCGTTTACAGGTAGCTATACGCGGACGGGCGAGAGAGAGCGTCTCAGGACTCCTCTTATCTCCCGTAAATGTTGAAAATATAATGAAAACTCTGGAAATTATGTTTGGCAACCCTAATATTATAATACAACGGACTTTGACAGATCTCCGTAAAACGAAGGAGCTTACTGAGGCTCTAGACGCGGAGGATCTGTTACGATTCGCTTGTCAGGTTAAAAACATGGTCGCAACGGTTAAATCCGCAAATAAATTAGAACACCTATGGAATCCGGAATTAGTAACGTCGTTAGTATCTAAATTACCAAGAAATTTATTGACACTGTGGTTAGCAGACAGCGGTAGAACGAATACAAGCGAACCAGTGATAGTATATTTTGCGACATGGATAGAGAACTTAGCGATAGGGTCGCAAGATGCCGGGTTAGTTGCAGTAGAAAGCGGGAGGAAACCGCAGGGGGGTATTAGAGATAGAAAAGCTAGACAAGATCCGCAACGAAACTTCGTGCTAAATACGACCGACAAGGCTTCACCACATTGCCCAAATTGCAATAGCGGTCACTTTTTAAGCAAATGCGAAAAACTCAAGGCACTACCTTTAGATAAGCGCTGGGAAGCTGTAAAAAACTTAAAGAGATGCTTTAAATGTCTTGCAGCGACGCATGGCAGAAAACACTGCCCGGCTTATCGTAAGTACCCAAAAAACAAATATCATTACCTGCTTACCGCAGCTAGTGCGGGCGGTGAAAATGTTGGAGACGGCACCCGCAGTAGTGAACAAAATGGAGGGTTTGAAGCCGTGATCGCGCATACAGTAACGCGTAATCGATCGTTATTGCAAGTATTGCCTATTACGTTGATAGGACCCAAGGGTAGAAGGATAATATATGCTCTTTTAGACGCGGGTTCTACCATAACATTATTGGACCGGGGTATAGCGGAAGAGCTAGGTATACGCGGAAAAAGGGAGTCGATAGAAGTAATGGGTGTAGGCGGCCTACGGGCCTCTGTGCAAGTAGTAGAGGCCGTATCATTTAAAATTAAAGGAGAATCGGGCCAAAGAGAATTCTATATGCAAGCCGTTGCGGTTGCCGCGTTGAACCTACCGGAGTTAAAGAGTATTCCAACGGAATACCACCAGGGAGTGGACCAGGGCGAGAACATCGCGGGGAAAATAGCCGAAGTACGGCCGATGTTATTAATCGGCGCGGACTATTGGGAATTAATCGTATCACGGGGCCTTAAAAAAATAACGGGGGAGCTCTCTTTATCTAAGACAGAGCTCGGTTGGGTGGCTGTAGGTAAGGTACCTACAAACCAACGCAACCCGACATATCCTCTACTTTGTACACGTGAAGGCCCCGGAGGCGATACGGGGCTTCAGGCTTTACTTGAGGCGAATTTAAAACTAGAAGAGATCTGGCCTAGCAAGACTCGGGAATTAAAGGATATAAAAAGGGCTGAAGAAATATTAAGGAAGACGACTGTGTTGAAAGACGGCGTCTGGACCACCGGGTTACTCTGGCGAGACGAGGATGAAAAGGTACCGGACAGTAGAAACATGGCGTTGAACCGCTTACGGGCGGTGGAAAGACGAATGGATCGTGACCCAATATATGGGGAAGCATACTGCCGTAAAATGGAGCAGTACCTCGCTGCCGGGTATGCCGAAGAGGTATCGCCTGCAAATTTGAAGGGGAGAAAAAACCTTTGGTTTTTACCACACTTAGGCGTTTTGAGCCCAGCCAAGGGAAATAAATTGCGAATAGTTCATGATGCGGCCGCCCGGGTAGGAAACACTTCACTTAACAGTCGATTGTTAACAGGTCCCGATCTCTCCAACGGGATAATCGGTGTACTGCTCCGATTTAGAGAACATAGGGTGGGTTTCACAGCCGATATAGGCGACATGTTTCTAAGGATCCGAGTTACCGATAACGATAGTTATAGCCAGTTATTTTTATGGAGAGGTTACGAGCGGGGTATCGAGCCACGTACATTTAGGATGTTATCTTTAATTTTCGGTTCAAGATCATCACTTACGTCCGCCATCCATGTAAGGAATACCAACGCGGAGCGCTTCCGTGACCGCTATCCTGATGCCGTGGAAGCGATTGTAAACCATCACTACGTTGACGATTTATGTTTCGGGGCCCCCTCTATAGATGAAGCAAAACGCGTTATAAAAGAGATAAACCTTATTCACCAACAAGGAAATTTTACGCTGAAAGGGTGGGCTTCTAACGAGCCGGCGGCACTAGACGAGATATCCAGCGAGAAAAGGGCCCTAGAAAATATCGCGCTAGAAGGGGGCGAATTAAGATCTCAGCGTTTGCTAGGTTTAAAATGGTTACCAGACGTAGACGAGCCGGCTTTTGAAATGAAAATGGAAAAACTTGACGAACCGTTAAAAAGGGGAGAACGAGTGCCTACAAAAAGAGAGGTGCTTAAATTGATTATGGGAGTCTGGGACCCTATGGGGGTATTAAGCCCCATAACGATTCGTGCAAAAACCTTAATGCAGCGGATTTGGAGTTGTGGCATGAACTGGGACCAGGCCATTTCCGATGAGATTTTTGAAAGTTGGCGAAAGTGGCTAGGAGTACTGCACGCTTCGCAAAATGTGCGAATATCAAGGTATTTAGGCACTACTAAACATTCCGAAGAGCGTAGACAGTTGCACGTTTTTTGCGATGCATCACAGCAAGCAATGTGTAGCGTCGCTTACATTCGGATATTCGGTAGCGGCGGCGAAACCGTAGTATCATTCAATGCGAGTAAAACTCGCGTTTCGCCTCTGAAGAAAATGACCATTCCGAGGATGGAGCTTACGGCGGCCCTATTGGGGGCGCAGTTAGCAAATAAAATAATAAGTGAACAAAAAATAGAAATACATGAGAAAGTGTTATGGACCGATTCAACCAACGTTTTTTGGTGGATCCAATCAAAAGGTTCCGCACACCAGCAATTTGTCGCAAACAGATTGGGGGCGTTGGATGAATTAACGTCACCGGGGGAGTGGCGGTGGCTAGCGGGACGTGAAAATCCCGCGGATGAGGGAACACGTGTGACCTCGGCGATCGACCTCGCGCCGAACGGAAGGTGGCTCAGTGGACCCGGCTTTCTAAGAGAAGAACCGGACCAGTGGCCCCGGCAACTACCGAGCGCACCCGGTGAGGCAGAAAGGAAAGAATTGGAATACAAGCCTTTGGCCGTATTCACACTTCACGCACAACCTACTAGCAGCGTTGACGTCGGAAGATATTCACAACATCGACGACTCGTGCGATCTATGGCGTATGTTATAAAATTCGGTCAGTTATGTAGGAAATTAACAACGGACCGCGCGTTAGACGGAAGCGACGTGGCGCGGGAGGAAAAAATATTGATCAAAGAGTCTCAGCGACGAAGTTTCTATAAAGAAATCGAGTTAATTCGGAACAAAAAAGATTTACCCAAAGGTAGCAGATTATGGGGATTAAATATATATGTAGATGAGTTTGAAATAATGAGAATAGGTGGGCGAATAGAAAATGCGACCGATATTCCGCACGACACTAAATTTCCGATGATTCTGGACGGGAAAGACCGCTATACACAGCTACAAATCAAGCGGATACATGTAGAAATGGCCCACACCGGTATAGAAACTGTACTTTCTAAGTTGCGACAGAGATTTTGGGTGTTAAAACCCCGCCGAACTATCAAGAAACAAATACATGAGTGTGTATATTGCACAATTAGGCGTGCGAAACCGATCACTGCCCTTATAAGACAGTTGCCGGAAGAGAGGTTACGTCACCATGTCCGATGTTTTGATTCTGTAGGCATGGACTATTTTGGCCCCCTAAAGGTTACGATTCGTAGAAAGGTAGGAAAAAGATACGGCGTATTGTTTTCATGCCTAAGTACGAGAGCCACACACATTGAGATGGCCGACGACTTGTCAACAAGTTCCACTATTCAAGCAATTCGGCGGTTCGTAGCCAGACGCGGGAGACCAAGGGTGATTATTTCAGATAACGCCAGTAATCTTCGGGGTGCGAGCGTGGAGCTGAAAAGGGCTATCCTCGAAGTGAACAATGATCTAATACGGGAGAGATTAAGTAACGACCAAATCACTTGGAAACATATCCCACCTAGATCGCCTTCATCTGCGAGATCTCTTCTTTGCTCCTCGCCGCCGCTGCCTTCCGAGTTGAAGGTCTCCGAGACTACATGCAGCACTCTCATTGCGTGTTGCGTATCGGCATCCAGCATCTCCAGTTCCGCTTCCAGTTCAGCTTGCTGAACTTGTACCACTGCCGCAGCTTTGGATTCCTCCGCTCTGCGCTTTGCCGCTGCTATTTCTTCTGCCGCTCTGAACTGATCTTCTCGCGATCTCGTTTCCAACTCCAGTTTCTTTTTCTCCGCGGCTACTCTCGCTCTTTCCCGCGTGACCCTCCTTAACTCCTCGGAGGCCTCTCTCACTTCTTGTAGCTTCTCGCTTCTTCTGCTATTTCCCGACCAAGCTGTGGATCCTCTTCTTGACTCGTTTGTTGAAGCCATTTTTTTATTATTTTTTATTTATTTTTTTCTTGCTTTTTTTTTTTTTTTTATGCCGATTCTACTGATGGATTTTTTTATTTTCCAAAATCCGACCTCGAAGGACCACTTATGTACGATTTACCTCGCACAGGTATTTTACTTATATGCGGTTTTGCCCGCAACGGAATAATCCTGGTGGCTGTATTTTTGGTTTTTCACTTACTCCGCTTTTTCCTAGGATTTTCGTTGGATGAAAATGGCTTCCTTCCAACAGGCGTAATCCTCAGCATCACATCTGCACGGTCGAGAGTCTTCTCTTATTTATTTTCACTTGTACTGGGATATATTCAGGTATCGGTTTAAACAAACAATTAAAGCTTTTTGATAGCGAAATCGCTTGTTTATTCCTACTCTTACGTATTTTTCTATTATAATTTTGACCTAAACAGTGGTCTTTCGCGCGGAGGCATACTCCGCGCTTCTGAAGGTAACGACCCGAGCGATCGCCTCCAATTCTATTTTACCACTGGCCGCCATGTTCAAAAACGAGGTACATTTCCAAATTCATTATTCCGCCCCTCGGGCCGTGAATGGTTAAAATATATCTACCCTAAACCACGCCCTAAGCACACAATAGTATTTAAAGATCCGCCTGTTTATAGGCGTGCCTGCGTTGGTTTCCCTACGTACGAATGTTACAACTAATTAACATACAGTTCATATACAAACTATTTAATACTAACTAACATCTACTGTTCCATTATACATATGATGGGTAAATACTGTTCCATCGCAATCGGATTAATTACATACATTGTTGTTAAACTAACGAATTTACCTTAGCACGGGCCTTTTCCTAGTAAGGCAGTTAAGTGATGTTAGTCTAATTTTCCCTAACCTAAGGTATTATTTTTTAAAATATTGTTACATTAATTTACTTATTTGCTATGTTAATATCAACCGGCATGTCATATTTCTGTTATGGCTATATCGGTCAAGAATTCAGGCATAAAGGCTCACACCCAGTGCTTTGTTTTCGTGTTTGAATAGGCAGCATCCGAAACCCGCGTTTTATGGTTTCTTTACAAAGGCGATCTCCTTTCGACTGTATGCCTTGCAAGAATAAGGGTGTCATTGTTCTGGTTAAAGGGCGCACGCTCGGCTATCCCTTCCTGGGTTGTAAATATATTTTTTACAGCCCATTGGTCTTCCTTTGACTTCAGATTGATTGTTTCTACTTCCGTAGTGGATGTAATAAAGGGTTGAAATATTGCTGTTTTTTGAAATCTGTTAAAGTACCTCGAAATATTTTTCGTAATTCGTACAGTCAAGAATAGAAGTTAAATTATTATTATGAAATTCCCAGTCCTCTTTCGCAAGTGAAGGGAATTTTAGAGGAGGGAAGGATACGATTTGCGCGGGTAGAGGAGACCGGTCGGGTGACAAACTGCGGGCAGATGTGGAGTCAAGGGACATGTGAGGTTCAACTCTGTCCGTGACACCTTGCGACGGTTTAAGACACTGACGTGCAGCGTCGCTATCATCGTGCCCAGCAATGTGTTTTTTTAACCATGCTAATCGTTTATATTGTTTCCCGCAGATAGGGCAAGCAAGGTCCGGTGTCGTTTTAGCCGTGTCGTTGTTTGGGGTTTCAACTGGGGTAGCGGGAATTCTCCCCCCCTGATAGGCCGCTTGGGGGCATATTTCCTTTTTTTTCTTTTTGGCTTTATATATAATCGGGTCTGGCTTGCAAGGCCATCGACCCGATGCGTTCTTTCACGCCGTCCACCGTCTCTCCGGCTGTCACAACTCTTTCGTTGTTGTCATCCTGTGAATCTTTGAAAACCTCGAAATCCAAGCGAATTGCTTTCATGTCTTCCCGCAATCTTTGAAAACCTCGAAATCCAAGCGAATTGCTTTCATGTCTTCCCGCAAACCAGAAAGTCCGGCCAGCTGCTGTTTTATTATCCTTAGATCGTCTGCAATTGATCCGGATTCTCCCCTCGATGAAGCTGATGGAGATGCGTCGCCGGTTTTGCAGCCTAAGCATTTAAGGAGATCTCTCCTTTCGTAGGGCAAGCGCGTAAACTCAGCGTGCGAGAGACCAGCGCAGTCTGGGTGAAATTTGTCTTTACATTCGCAGCACAACAAAGTGGCCGAATTTTTACTTAAGCCTTTCCCACATTCTTTGCAAGGCATTGCGGGCCGGCAGTTGAGAGACACTGCTGTTAATTGGTCTGCGGTCTAGACGGTCACCTAGCGGGTAGCGACAAGATGAAGAAACTGTCGCTATGTAGATTTTAGTGTGTTTAAAAGAATTTTAATCTGTGTTTTCTCACTTGCCTTAAGGTGTACAGTTGTGAAATTTTCGCTTGTCGTAGGCTGGATTTCACTCTTTATCGTGATATAAGAATTTTTGTAAACTGTTCACTAAATGTCGCGGAAAAATAAATATTTAGCGGACGATGCAAATTACACTGTCACTGGCGTATTGTGGGCGTATTGTATATTAGTATAGACTAGTATAGATAACATTAACTTAATGAAGGTAGAGCGTGGAGAGATCAGTCTGTATCTGTATGCAGCTTTTGATCAAGCGAGCGATACTCAATGACGATGATCATCATTGATGCTACTATCGACTGACTGGAAACAATTTCATTATGTAGTCGAACATATCAAACGAATTCGAACCAGCTAGGGTGTAATATCACCGCTAATACTATCTTATATTTTTTAGATGCCGAGGCGATGCTGTGTTCCCGGATACAAATCAAATTATAACTCTGCGTTGAAAACTGGAGAACTTCCCGTTTCAACATTTTCTTTCCCGAAGGAAGATAATCTTCGTAAGCGATGGACTAGGGCTATTCCACGTTCTAATTGGACGCCGAGCTCTGGTTCGTTTGTATGCAGTAATCATTTTACTTCCGAAGAGGTTGTTCGTTCTCAAGAAATGTATATTCTAAAAGTTATGTAATACATCTAGTAGTCTAATATGTAAGTTTAATTTTCTATTATAAATAATTACTAAGGCACTTCCGTGGGTGTAGGTATGTATTATCGTATTATATTATATTGTCATATATGTTGTAAGCAATAATACTGCTGATATTACAATTCATTTAATTTACAATTTTATGTAATTAAAATACTGTTTTATTTATACATTTTATAATATTTTATCTGTCATTTTTTACTACTGTTAATTTACACTGTCGACTGTATTTGAAATTTTTAAGTAATTGATGACTATGAATTTTACACAACTCACCGTTTTTTAAGCAATGCAATATAAAATGAAAGTAACAATGTAAAAACCTACTTAAAATAGCAATATGTTTTTGTTATATAAATTTATTTAAATTAACTCTTAATGTTACCTTAAAAAAAACTACAAAATTAAATTTTTACCATAGAACAGCTCTCGTTATTGTTCGATGTTATTGATTTTATGATAAAAATATTATTGTACATAGGTAGTTCCTAAGATCTGAATTTGCTTAATAAAATTTTATATTTGCATTACTAAAATGACAACAAAAGGAAATGTTAAATTATTAATTATTAGGCTAAGACGATGTTTTTGTTATGTAATAGTTTTTTTTATGGGTTTAAATAAATAAATAAATTAATAAATAAACAGTTACGTGTAAACTTTCTTATTTACTGTAAATAACGCCAGCTGGCGACGATCGCGCATAGTTGTCATATAAAATCAATGGTTCTGTGGTTTGTGATGGGGCGTTTACACTCTCGCGCGAGGCGCGAGGCGAGACGCAAAACCATGTAGTAAACAAACGGAACAGAGGCAAAGCTTCTAGCAAGTTGGTAAACATTTTGTACGCTCGTTAGAAGCTTTGCCTCTGTTCCATTTGTTTACTGATATGGTTTTGCGTCTCGCCTCGCGCCTCGCGCGAGAGTGTAAACGTCCTATCAAATGCAGCGTTGCCAAATCTATGTTCACGGCAGAAACGGCGCATTTGCTAAAGACTCCGTTTTTTGTTAGTGTGAGTTTCTAAAGCTGTTTAGTGTGCGTGACTAGGGAAGGCGCTTACAATAAATACTATCGATAAGATTCTTGAATAAATTAGAATAAAAGTATAAATTAAGGTTACAATAAATACTATCGATAAGATTCTTGAATAAATTAGAATAAAAGTATAAATTAAGGTTACAATAAATACTATCGATAAGATTCTTGAATAAATTAGAATAAAAGTATAAATAAAGCTGAATTTAAAAAAAAATGTTTAAAAAATAGGTCTTTTATTAGTAGTAGTAGTAGTAGATGGAGTGGGGGGCTTGTTTCCAGCCCTTGATGTCACCTAGATCTGTAAGGTCTTTTGTAACTACCCACTGTGTGGTTAGGTCAATTGTCAGCTAGTAGCCCGGTACTTCTTACCAGACTAAGTAGGTCACTGACCTTCAAGTTGGGCAGATCGCTGGGTTCGAGAAAGGCTCGTCCCAGTAAACTGTGTCTTTTGGCGGCGAGCCCTGGACAGCGGCCAACAATGTGTATGCTGTCTTCAGGTTCCTCGCCACATATTCGGCAATCCTTGCTCTCAGTCAAGCCAAGGTTGAATAGATGAGCTCTAAGGGTCGTGTGTCCGGTGAGGAGACCGATAGCGGTTCTAAGGTTCTTCTTGCTCATGTCAAGTAGGGCCTTGGTTTTCTTCTGTAGTGGTTGCTCCATCATGGCTTTTGCCTGGCGACATCCCTGACTCTGTTTCCAGGAAGCCCGATGTTCCTGCTCCAAGCAGTCCCTGATGATTTTCTTACCTGTAGCGAAGGGGACCCCTACAGCTGGCTCCACTGGGCAATCCACTGTGCCCAGTTTTGCCAGTCTATCGGCCTCTTCGTTTCCGGGTATGCCTTGGTGACCCGGTATCCACATTAGGGTGATTTTGTTGGATTTTCCCAATTTGTTGAGCTCCTGCATGCAGTCCCAGACCACAGAAGATTCTGTGGTGGCTTTAGCCAGAGCGTCCAGTGCTGCTCTGCTGTCAGAGCAGATGAGGATTTGTCTGTTTTTTACCTCAAGTCGACTTTGTAGTTTTATGCATTCCAATATGGCAAGTACCTCGGCTTGGAAAACCGTAGCGTATTGTCCAAGGGGGATGCTGATTCTGTGGTTGGTTTTGGGTCCGTACACGCCTGCCCCAAAGCGTCCATTTGTTCCTGAGCCGTCGGTGAACCAGGCGTCTGCGTTGTGGCTTTGAAGCCACTGCGGATTTTTCCATTCTTCCCTGGTGGGGATTAGGATTTTATAGGATTTCTCTACCGAAAATTTTTTCCGTAGTCGATCCTGGGTCAGAGTGAATGGGCTTTTGTGGAGGAGGTTTAGCTCAGGATGATTGTGCCCTCCACGCTTCCACTCGCCCAAACACTTCAGTCTGTATGCTGTAAGTCTGGCGGAGTGGATGATGAGCTTGTCCAGAGGCGGGCAGCAGAGTGCCACCTCTAATCCCGCTGTTGGGGTGGTCTTCATGACGCCAGTTGCAGCCCTCAGGTAGTTACCTTGAAGGCTTTTAAGCATTTTTACTGTCTCAAGCTTTTTCACCCTGGACCACCAGACTATTGCAGCATAGGTTAGTCTAGGCAGCAGTACTGCCCTGTAGAGCCATAAGGCGACCCTGGGTTTGAACCCCCAGGTTTTTCCCATGACTCTTTTGCACGTCCACAACGAGGCATAGAAGGTTGTTCTCTTGCGCTCGAGGTGGTGCTTCCAATTGAGCTTTCGGTCTAGATAGACTCCAAGGTATTTAACTACTGTAGCGTATTCTATCTCCTTATCCCAGAGCTTGAGACACTCAACGGGTTCGGGTTTGTATTTTCTGGTGAAAATCATGGCCTTAGTCTTGCTTGGATTAGCGGATAGACCTCTGGCCTGGCACCAGTCTTGGGTGGTCTTAAGTGCTTTGTCCATGAGCTCCTTAAGTATTGATAGGAAGTTTCCTCTGACTACTATGGCCACGTCATCAGCGTAGCCGTAGACAGAGAGGCCTAGGTTTTGTAGATCTATTAGGAGTTCATCTACAACGATGCTCCACAAGAGGGGGGAGATGACTCCACCCTGTGGACAGCCCTTAGCAGGGATTCCCGTGATGGAGGTGTCGCCTTGATAGACGGTCAGATTCCTATTTGATAGCATACTCAATGTCCAGTCAATAATGGTCTCTGGTATTCCTCGTCTGTGCATAGCGTTTTTTATAGTTGCATATGATGTGGTGTCAAATGCTCCTTCGATGTCCAGGAATACTCCCAGAGCGTAACCTTTCGCCGCTAACTGTGTCTCTATTGTGCTCACCAGGTGATGTAGGGCAGTGTCCGTAGATCTGCCCTCCCTATAGGCATACTGAGCATCAGCAAGCGGTTGAAGAGCTAGGTGGTTGTTTTTCAAGTAGCCGTCAACTAGTCTCTCCAGTGATTTCAGGAGAAAGGAGGTGAGGCTAATGGGTCTGTAGTCTTTGGCAAAGATGTGGCCGTTCCTGCCTGCCTTTGGAATGAACGTGACTCTTGCGCTGCTCCAGGCATGTCTGAGGGCTATGCTCGCTCTGAGTACCTTTGTTAGAGGGCCCAGCAGCTGGCTTAACCCTTTTTGTAGTAGGACTGGGTATATTCCATCCGGTCCAGGTGATTTGTAGGGGTCGAAGGTGCTCACGGCCCATTCTACTGCTTTTGGATTAACTATCTTGGCTGCAAGGGCCCACTCCCTGGGCTTGTGGAGCCTCTTGGAGTTCTCCCCTGCGGCAATTGGGTGTGAGGATTCCTGGAAGCCCGGAAAGTGTGTTTCCATTAGGAGCTTCAAGGTTTCCTTGGTGTCGCTTGTGTGTCCCCCCTCTGGTCGTTTAAGGCATCCCAGCTGGGGGCGGTTGTTGGAGCTGAGGATCTTGTTGAGCCTGGAGGCTTCGGAAGCTGTTTCCACGCTCTCACAAAAGTCCCTCCAGCTTCTTCGTTTGGCTTTAACAATGGCCTTGTTGTATTCGTTTCGGGCGTTTTTGTATTCCTCCCAAAGATGTTGCGAGTTAGTGTTGTGATTTCTCGCCCTATTGAAACACCTTCTCAGCGTAAGCCTGAGCTTGGTCAGCTCTGGGTTCCACCATGGGACCTTTTTGGAGAGGTTTTTTTGTTTCAAAAGGCAATTCTGCTCGTAGGCGTCTATAACGGCATTAGACAGTGATAGTGCAGCTGTTTCTAGTTGCTCTTTGGTGTGGAATCGATTCGGAACCGTGGTGAGCTTGATAGCCAGGTCCCTATCGAATCCTTCCCAGTTGGTATTTCTAGGGTTGCGAGCCCACTGAATTTCCAATGAGTGCCGAAGCGTTAGATGGATCTGCCTATGGTCCGAGCCTGAGGGTTCATCTGAGACCCTCCAGTCTTGAACCAGGTCGGCCACTTCTTTTGTGCAGATCGTGATGTCCAGTACCTCCTGTCTTCTTGAGTCTATGAAGGTAGGTTCTGTTCCTCTGTTGAGTATGGTGAGTTCATTGCCTAGGATAAAGTCATGCAGGCTTACCCCCCTCGGGTTTATGTTGGAACTACCCCAGCACACGTGGTGGGAGTTCGCATCGCAACCCAGAAGGAGTTGGAGCCCGCGTTGTTTCGCATATGTCACTAGGTTGGTTATATCTTCTTGCGGTGGCAGGTCAGTGGAGTCATAAGGCATGTATGCTGACCCAATGAGTAGATCCACCGTTCTGTCTCCTGTCAAGTTGATTTTTGTTAAAACGACCGTTAGGTCATCGCCGCTGAGTTGTGGCAGAAAAGTGGCTGTGACGCCCTTAGTGACCACGCAGGTCCTGAGTTTCCGAGTCGGTTGGGCCTTATGAATGGTTCCGCAACCTCCTAATCCACTTATAGTATCCCTAACAATCCAAGGTTCTTGGATTAGTGCTATACTTCTCTGCGCCACAGCCATGCTCCTGGTTAATATCGCCGAGGCGCTTTTGCTGTGGTGCAAGTTGATCTGGATTATGGGGACTTTTAGGTGGTTCATTTTGCTGTAGCCTCGGCATTTGCATTACTAAAATGACAACAAAAGGAAATGTTAAATTATTAATTATTAGGCTAAGACGATGTTTTTGTTATGTAATAGTTTTTTTATGGGTTTAAATAAATAAATAAATTAATAAATAAACAGTTACGTGTAAACTTTCTTATTTACTGTAAATAACGCCAGCTGGCGACGATCGCGCATAGTTGTCATATAAAATCAATGGTTCTGTGGTTTGTGATGGGGCGTTTACACTCTCGCGCGAGGCGCGAGGCGAGACGCAAAACCATGTAGTAAACAAACGGAACAGAGGCAAAGCTTCTAGCAAGTTGGTAAACATTTTGTACGCTCGTTAGAAGCTTTGCCTCTGTTCCATTTGTTTACTGATATGGTTTTGCGTCTCGCCTCGCGCCTCGCGCGAGAGTGTAAACGTCCTATCAAATGCAGCGTTGCCAAATCTATGTTCACGGCAGAAACGGCGCATTTGCTAAAGACTCCGTTTTTTGTTAGTGTGAGTTTCTAAAGCTGTTTAGTGTGCGTGACTAGGGAAGGCGCTTACAATAAATACTATCGATAAGATTCTTGAATAAATTAGAATAAAAGTATAAATTAAGGTTACAATAAATACTATCGATAAGATTCTTGAATAAATTAGAATAAAAGTATAAATTAAGGTTACAATAAATACTATCGATAAGATTCTTGAATAAATTAGAATAAAAGTATAAATAAAGCTGAATTTAAAAAAAAATGTTTAAAAAATAGGTCTTTTATTAAACAGTATTAACATTTTAAGACTGCGCAGAGCAAAATAAGCGAAAACGTTAGTCACGGTTTTGTCGCTGTAATCCATAATCTTTCAGTAATAAATATTTAAAAAATATATTTAAGGTCTCAACGAATGTGTTCACAATAATACACCTTCTATAATTAAAAACCATTTACAGTTATATATTTCTATCAACATAAAGTTGGGAAAAAACTTTAAAAAAGCACTCCGGAGTTTTACTCACTATGAATACAGAAATAGGATTTTATTTCATATTTCAAATCGTAATAAATCACAAACGTTCATGCTACAAAACAACGTCAACGGAATGAAAAAATGTTTCCTGGTTATTTAAAAATGATTTTTTGAAAAGATACCTCGAATCTACCATACAAATTTACTATGGCCAAATATCATTCAGTATATATACGCGAGCGCAAGGATGAATTATTCAGTCCCTATTAAGTTTGTGATTCAGTCGTCCACTAGAGCCGAAATAGGGATGACGTTTCTTTGCTTAGCCATTTGACCTCGAAAACCGGTCGCGATCTATTTCGTACATATCGTCGACAGAAAAGCAAAAGGGGGCAAGCGCCAATTATAAAAGTTTTGGTAAAACCAAAAAGAACACTTTTTTTTTTTTTTTTTTTCTTTAATCTGGTTTGTTAATTTTTACTTTAAAAAATACACTATAATAGGAAAAAGAAATTCTTCCTTTCTGTTAAATCAAAGTTATACCAAGTCCATGCATTATTGTCGTTTTGGAGCTTACTTCTTTCTAAAAAGCAGCGACAAAAATTTAAAGAAAATAAGTACTAGGGAGTAAGCACCAATACCTCCGTATGAGCTTTCAAATCTATAAGCATTTTACAACCTCAGAAATAGCGTAACTACGAATATCCGACAAACTTTCACATTATAAAAATGGCTGTAAATATTGTATTTACAATAGTATGAGAAATAAAAAGTCGTAATTCTTATTTTTTTAAGATAACAATTTTTTTTTATGATGTAATGTTATAATATTGTGTTTTCTTGGCAATACGTAATAATGTTTGAGTATTTAGCCATGTCCGTCGAGGCGCAATAAAAGACGATTATTATTTAAATCACATTATATTTATTTAAATATGGCATGATTTGGGATAAAAACAAATACAAGCATTAAGGCGGTGACAGCACCTAATAATCGAAGGTCGTAAGTAATGAATGTTCGTAAGAAAAATGCTATACTATTAGTATGAGATTATTTAATTATGAAAATTATTTCAAGATTATTTAAGAAATAAAAAATGCTAAAAGGCGACTTGTTAGCTAACTTGACTAATTTATGTATTGTTTTACTTACAACCTTTTATATTAGGTGTTGTTGTCGCCGAAAATGGACCAAAAATGTTTTTAATCTTCATCGTCTGTTTCGGGAAGAGTGTCAGAAATTTTCGAGTTGTGAGGCAATGTAAGAAATTCGTTCCGGTACGCCATACCTTTATCTACCAAATTTTTGAGGTCTTTATACTTGGCGTCAGACAGAGGCAATCTTTTAGGATATATATTTTTTTTTAGTAGTGATGAGGGAATTCTGTCAGGTTCATTTAGGGTGATCGTTTTGATTTCAGCATAATCCATGAAGCTAGTTTTAACATACATGAAGTCAGGCTTTTGTTTTTTGAATGTAACTACCCTCAATTTCATAATTTCGACTTTTTTTGCTATATCTGTGGTAAAAGTTTTGGCTTGCACATTTTCCCAACCAAGAAAATCGTTGTTTTCTACAATTGACACCTTATATGGCCTTGGTGTCTTTCTGGCACAAATAACTATTGTTGCCCATTGGGATGGAGCCCAAATTGTCGTTTTTTGTACCTCTTTCTCAATCACTGAATGCATTGAGTCTACCGGCATATACGTGTGTCCTGGTACCAGGTAGTTAACCTGTATCGTGTTTATTGTTTCGCATCTGTTTAAGGCAAATTGAATCATGCTTAGGACAGTTTTGTTTCTGTTCTGTCCCGTACAGCTATCGCAATACAGTATTAGAGTTTTGACAGAGCCTCGTTTGTCTACTTCTTGAATATATGAGTACAGGTGGGTGGCAATTTCATTTGCCCCTCGCTTACCATCCGACTCTCCCCAAATGAATCCAAATCCGTCTTTAGTTGAGCTTTCGTATATGCAAAAATTATATACCGCATATTTTCTACTATAGTATAATAGCATATTTTGTCCGTATGGTGTGTTCAGTACTTTTTGAAGATCAAAACTAGCACATACAACTGTCTTGTCTTGCTTGTTAATTTTTTGGTGAAATTGGAAGCGTTTATAAGAAGCATCCTTTTCGAGAGTATGTCTTTTGTGGTTCTCTAAGTCCTGATCTGATTTTTTGTCATTATTCTCAAATTGAAGGCACACACCATACTTATCTTTTTTGGGAACATGAAAACCAACATTAAAAGTACTCTTAAACCAGTTCATGAATACTTTTTCGGACAACCTGTCGGGTATTTTATGTTCATCGCAATATTTTATGTAGATTCGAAAGAGATTTGTTATTGATTTGAACTCTTGAGGTAAGTAAAGCCTTGTTGATTCCTTTCTACAATAATGAGACGGTACCAATGGCAAGGAGTTTACAAATGTTTTGGCTTGTTCATATGCCATAACTGTCTTCTTATTTTTAAAATGATGTTTCCCGCGCTGATCTAATTTTGGAAAGCCTTCTTCCATGTTTTCGAGGGTATATAGGATAAATTTCTGAGAAATATCCAATGTAGCCATTAAAAACTGCTGGCAAACTTGGCCTTCATTTATATAATATTCATACGTAACTGTCCGTTTTGTATTTTCGACGCGGCTTCTCTTTACACCCCTTTTTATCACATTTCCTGCGATCCAGTTACGGCGTCTTTGTTGACTTGCAAGCGTCCAAAAATAGGAAAATATTAGTTCACGTCTGCTTTGTTCTATCAAAGCGCAATTATTGCCGCAAATTTTACCAATACATGGATTTGGGCCCAACTTTTTTTCTTTCTTAGATTGACCTTGCCTATTAACGTGTTTAAGACCGACGTTCTTTTTCTTTAAGTTTTCCTTAGCTTTGATCTTCTTAGTACGTTTTTTTAAATATAGTTTTCTTGTCTTCTTTGTTCTTCTTCATTGACTTTGACTTCTTCTTAACCGTATTCATGTCATTACTTTCGTCCGAGGAACTACTTACGTCGGACAAGTTAAGAGAAGAAGCAGAAGATGGATATGCTTCATTAAAAATACGCGTGTCTTCATCTTCAGACATATAATCGTCATAAGAAACTTCGAATTTATTCTTATGCTGAGATCTTTTGGTCCTATTTGTATTTCCTTGTTTTATAACGATTTCGTCTTTTCTACTTGTAGAGGGCAGTGGAAACAAATTTTCGGTTTAGTTTAGATGTAAATTTTTTACAACCTGGTCTTCCAAAATATGAATGCGTTTTTTTGAAATTCCCAGGCTACAGTCAGTATACGCCTCTTTGCCGAGGGCAGATATTTCAAGGAAGGAGCAGTCAGGTGCGAAGCAGCTAGTCATGTCTGTGCTGTCCGAACTCATTTTCAGATTGGCAGTGGGTTCAGAGACGCTTGTCAAGTCTATGTTGACCGAAGACATTTCTTGGTAAGTGATAGTGGGGGCGAAACCGCTAATCATTTCACTGCCATCGTAAGTCATATTTAGGTTGGAGGAAGTGGGGATGAATTCGCTGGTCATATAGCTGCCGTTAGAAGTCATTTCCTGGTTGGGAGATGTGGTGGAGAAGCCGCTTATAATTTCCCTGCCTTCATAAGTCATTTCTATTTTGACCCCAGTGGGGGTGGAGCAGCTGGTCATCTCGCTGCGGTCGGAAGTAATTTTGAGGTTGGCGGCAGTAGGGGCGAAGCCGCTGGTCATCTTGCCGCCATCGGAGGTCATTTCCAGGTTGGGGGCAGTAGTAGCGAAGGCACTGGTTATCACACTGGCGTCGGAATTCATTTTTAGGTTGGTGGCAGTAGCGGCAAAGCCACTTGTCATGTCACTGCCATCGAAGGTCACTTCCAGGTTGGTGGGAGTGGTGCCGAAGCCGGTGGTCGATTCTTTGAAGTCCGAAATCATTTTGGTGGGCCCCGGATCATGTAATTCAAGCACATCAGGGAGTTCCTTCAAATTCTTAAAAATCAGTTTTCTTCTTGACATCTGAAAATAAAATAAAAAATCGTACTTGCGCGCCGAGGACATACGTAATACGTATGGCGACCATGCCTAAATTTGGCGTGCACAAAGTGTAGGTACATTTGGAGATGTCAACTCCAACGGGCGAACCCGTCACCCCAGGAAGTTTTGACGATAATGATCATTCTTTCCCCTGTGAGGTGAGCGCAGAAGACTTGCGACGTTACAAATCTACCATCCAACGAAGTCAACTAGCCCGCAAGAGTCCAACGCCTTACCGCGAGGCATGCAGTTTTGGCAGGATATCTTCGTCAAAGTTTAACCATCAGGATACCTTTGTCCTCCCGAGTGGTTGCGGATCCGAAGTCGCTTGCGCGGCCTCTACCTGATGTAGTTCAGCGGAAATTCATACTGAATTATCGCAGACCTTGACGTCCTTTGCCCGTATATGCCACACCGGGATCGAGTGGTCACAAGTCTTTTCAAGAGTGGCAGACATCAGGTCAACAACCACCCCCGCTGCCTAGAAAACAGTTTATTTCTATAGTTTCCAGACACCTTCGGCAATTAGCCAGAGTGCACACTCGATTAGCTGACGCCGCACGGTGCGCAAACTATCCAGTGGCGCCGGAGGTTCATTCCCCGGGTCCCGGAAAATTTTCCATCCCAGGGTAGTCCCTCTCACGGGGAGACTGCCGAATAGGAGCTGCTCCATGAGTTGGGCCAACCCAACAACACTATGGGCCTTGAGGCCCAATCTACCGAAGTCATTCGTAACCAAGGTGTAGGTATAATAAATACGCATGGAAGTATTCAAACTCTTACCTTGTCAGTCGCCTCCGGTAGATATGTACGCGAATGCGATGACTCGATGAGCAGCAGGAGCAAAAACAAACTATTTGCGTCTTAGAACCACTACGAACTCTCACGGGTGGATCAGACACGAATGACAAGCAGCAGAAAATCGTGGAGGCGGCGCACGCATCATTTCATCCGCTCGGCCAAGAGCGCACTGACGGCGAAAGCATTACGCTCGAGAAAATGTAACGGTTTTTTGGAAACGATACAGTATTCAATTAAAAGGTCGTACTCGGCGATCCTAACCATATTTAATGTCACTTACGCGGTAAAACGAGGTAAGTATTTATTGAAAGTATTTTTTGTTTAGGTTTTTTTATCCTGTATTAGTGTTCCTTTTACTTTCCTGTCAAGGAAAGTATTGTGGAAGCACTTCTGTGTGCCTTGTGTGTATTCTCCGACGATAGCGCCGAAACGCTTCATCTGATTGAGCTGCAATTTGACATGCAGGCATCATTTGGTCATGGCAAGAGTAGAAAAGATTGTGGTTGAAATCCGTCCACCCTGGGTTGGCTCCCAAAGAAGGAACTCCTCAACGGTTAACAGCAGAGACCCAAAATTTTGCATACGCATTCAATTATGATAGCCCCTTCCATTTTATACCATGACATAGCTGATGAACCCTGGGTTAGCTCTCGATGAGGGAACTCCTCAACGATCAACAGCAGAGACCCAAAATTTTGTATACGCGTTCAATTATGATAGCCCCTTCCATGCTCCACCCTGAAATGGCTGATGAACCCTAATTTGGCTCCCGATGAGGGAACTCCTCAACGGTCAACAGCAGACCCCCAAAATTTTGTATACGCATTCAATTATGATAGCCCCTTCCATGTTCTACCATAACATGGCTAATGAACTCTAATTAGGCTCCCGATGACGGAACTCCTCAACGGTCAACAGCAGAGACCCAAAATTTTGTGTACGAGTTCTGATTTCGTTTTCGATAGTTTTCGATTTCAGTTTCGATTCATCATCATTATCGGGGGGGGGGGGTTAAATGGTGGCGCTAGGTTAGGGGAAGTGGGGTGGTAGGATTTATGAAATTAATATTCAGATAAATTAAGTTCCTGGCTACTTGACAGGAAAGTCTTGGGGTGACACAACCTATTTTTTTCTGTTGTCGAAAGTTGTAATTATGTCAGCTCGTGTAAGAACCCGAGCTGACCTACTTATAACTTTTGTTTCATCTAAATGAGTATTACATGTTTTAGTAAAATTGGGAATTCGTAAAATTAGGTAAATATCATAAATTGAATTGTGGCGCTAAGTTTCAAAACAAACGACTTCTTGCTTCTATTGTACGTGCGAGTGCTCTGCACTGCGCTGAGCAAGACTCGCTCGCCCAGGTATAAAAATCGTAGGATCTAAGTGATAATACGTTACAAAGCAATAATTACCTTTCTATCACTGTAAATTTCGTTCCTTGGAATCTTCGAACAATGTGATATTAGAAATTATTATCTAATATCAGCTTCGAACAATGTGATATTAGAAATTACTAATATCAGCTCGAGTATTAGAAAAGTTTATGGAGAACACTCCACGAGAAAATATTTTGCCGTGCAATGATTTTGCGGTAAGTTAGTTGTATATATATATTTTAAAAGTGTTCCAGTACACACTTATATTTGCAACAAAGATTTTAGGTACCTACTTAATTCAGTTACTTTTATTAACTATCTAATTTTGCCAATACAAAACGTGTTTTCGATTGAGGTTGATATTGTCAAAAAAAAAATTACTCTGATATTGGGCTGGATTGCGTTTCTTCGTGAACTAAAATCGGAAATCAGTACGTGTGAACGAGACAGGGCAATACGCTAGAGCGAAATGTGAAATGAACGGTTGTCACTTTTTCGCATTAAAACTACCCACCAAAGCTAAAGCAACTGAAACTAACACCGCACGAAATGTATTCAAATTTATTCGGACGAGTATAAGTCCGACAGGTAGTTTTTATCGACGATCGTTTGTTTTATATTCCACTCTAACTTATTGCTCTACCTCGTTCGCCAACTATTGCCAACTATGGCGGATTTACACAACTATGGCCAACTATGGCGGAACAATAGTTGTGCCAACTATGGCGGATTTACACATGGAGTTTTTTATTACATACGTCAAAGCGTTTTCCCTCCTCTCGGGACCGGAGGCTCAACGGCGGGCCAACGAGGAGTGGAGAAGAGTTTGAGTTTTTGTAATTACTTTGAATTAATAAAGTAATTTTTTAAAAGCATTCTAAAATGTTTTTTTTCACTTACCTTTTATTTCTATAGACGATCAAGCATCCTTGACAAGCTTCGTGTCGCGGGCAGGGAGGGGATAGTAAACCGCAGGAAATATGCAAATATTTTTTTTGTAATATTTACAAAAATGCCTAATTTTGTAGTTTATACTAGGGAGTCACGTCAATTAGACGTAATTGATTGATGAATGACGTGACTCCCTGGTATAAAACTACAAAATTAGGCATTTTTCGTAAATATTTTAAAAAATATTTGCATATTTCCTGCGGTTTACGATCCCCTCCCAGCCCGCGACGCGATGCTTGACAAGCATGCTTGATCGTGCCCCTTACAAACGCTGAGTTCAAAATTATTTACATTTTCCGCAAATTCGGATGATTAAGTAACCTTGGGGTGGAGGCGGAAGGGGGGTCCGGCCGCTGAATACGTCTGTTGACCTGCTGAAACCCCTGAAAATCCCAAATACGTGATTACATAATATGTGGACGGACCCCTAAACTCATAACCGCGTTGAAATTGCACAATCAGAGAGCTGTATTCAAATGATTACGACACAGTTTATCTTAATTACTGTTATATAGTTAAATATAAATATAGTTTAAGACGAAATTGTTAAAAATAAATTAGTTTTTTGCTTCTCTTGAAAAATATTTAATTTTGACTTACACGGTACTTTTGTTTAAGTAACGATATTCGGCGCGGCATTTTGTCCCGGCGACTGACGCGCAGCGTTTAAATACCTATTCAGCGCTCGCGAATTATGGTCGGCGCAGTCTTAAGAAACACATTAATTTAGCTCCGATATAATTGCACAAGTTTAGACTTGTGCAAGTTTTTCGTTACGTGTGTGGGAAGATTATTGCGCAAATTTCTAAAATTGCACAAGTTTAAAAAAGATTCAAATTTCGCTTCCGAACTTGCGCAATTGTCAGACTTGCGCAAGTGTACTTGAAAGTGTGTGGCAGCCGCGCGTTCGAAGTGTCCAGTGGTATGTTAGCCGCCTCCTTGTACGCACGTCCTGCTGTTGTATCGCGCCAAAATGACGACTGAGAGACTTGGAGTTCGAGAGAATTTGGAGGACTTTATAAATATCTACAGAAGTGAGCCATGTATTTGGCAAATCAAAGCAAAAGACTACCACAATAGGGATAAAAAACAAGCTGCTTATGGTAAATTAATCGAACAATTAAAAATAATAGAACCAAATGCCAACCGTGATTTAGTTGTTAAAAAAATCAATGGCTTACGTACGAATTACCGAAAAGAAAAAAAAAAGGTAGAAGAGTCTACACGATCTGGAGCAGGCACCAATGATGTCTACGAACCCACTTTATGGTATTACGATCTGATGAAATTTCTGGATGACGACCAAGCAAAGCCAAGATCTTCTCATTCTAATATCGATGAAAATGACAGTTCTCAAGTAAGTATACCTATTTACGTTTAATATACAAAATTAAGGATTATTTTATTGATTTATTATTTACGAGTAGGTACTAGATGCGTCTTCCGGCGTTGCCCGTAAATTAAAGGAGTTTATACATATGTCACGAATGCGTTCACGCATTTACAAATTATAATAGATCATAAATTCCATCTTTGTCTAGGTAGTTTATGTTCGTTTATTTCATATTACAATAATAATATTATGTTGAATCACATTATGAGCTGAATAATAAAAGACCGTTGTATTGAATATTTTTTTATTAAGTAATATGAAGATAGTAAGAAGTATGTACTTAATGAATATAATTATTTTGCCAAGATACACTTCCCTCGTTGTTAAAGTAGTGTAAATACTGTTCTCTAACATTTTTGGCGGCAGTGGAAATATTTCCAGTGTTTCTTCGATGTAATGGTTCCATGTTCGAATCATTTGAATTTAAACCGGGCGTAATAGTTCCATTTTCTATGTTTTCATGGTC
This sequence comes from Micropterix aruncella, assembly GCA_944548615.1. NCBI lineage: Eukaryota > Metazoa > Arthropoda > Insecta > Lepidoptera > Micropterigidae > Micropterix > Micropterix aruncella. The sequence continues at coordinate 58,812 of OX155955.1, forward strand.
AAAACATTCTGCAGAAGAGTATGTATTTGATGACAATGATATTAAAAAGTTGTGTAAAACACAGCTCGCCATTACCACCTTATCAATATTTTTTGGTTCTAAATTAATTTGAGTTTTATATATTCTAAATCTGGAAGCCAAAATACCGAACGCATTCTCAACAATGCGTCTCGCTCGAGATACGCGATAGTTGTATATCTTTCTTTCTTGTGAAATTAAATCTGCCTGTCGGAATGGTTTTATCATGTCCGTTCTCAAAGCAAAAGCGTCATCGGCTACAAATACATAAGGAAGTATTGTAGAACTTCTTTTGATAGGTTCATCTGACGGGATATTTAATTGGTTATTCTGAAGCTTTTCGTAGAATTTAGTAGTTTGAAGCACACCTCCGTCTGATATTCTGCCGTTAACTCCAAAATCGCACATTATAAATTGGTACCTCGCATCCACTATTGCCATAAGTACCATACTGTGTCTACCTTTATAATTATAAAAATATGAACCACTTCCACTTGGAGGAATAATATCTATGTGCTTCCCGTCTATGGCGCCAATGCAATGTGGAAAATTCCATTTTTCTTCAAAATGTTTTGCTATATCCTTCCATTCCTCTTCTGTTTGTGGAAACTGAAAAAAAAATATTTTTGTTGTAGGAAAATGAACCAGAATCAATGGAAAACGACTTTCTACCATCGCAACATAGAAGTGATAATTCTCCGGGAACATCGTCTACCACTGTACAGACATCAAGTCACCCTAGACCTCCGAAAAGAAAATCTATGACCTGTTCATCAGACATTGATTTGTCACACGAAGTTTTACGATCTGTCAATGACCATTTCAAACGTCCATTGTTAAAAGACGACCGATTTGACATTTTTGGCAAAAATGTCGCAATGAAATTGCGTGATCTACCCAAACAGCAAAGACTGATTGCCGAAAAAAATATAAATGACACACTATTTCAAGCAGAAATGGGCACCTTGACGTTCCCAGAAAGACACCTCTATGAACATGAGTTCATTCGTGCAACATCAACTTGCAGTCCTGCAACATACGAGCCACAACAGCTCATTCGTGCAAATCCAACACCCAGTCCTACAACACACCAGCCACAGCAGTTCATTCTTTCAAATCCAACTCCCAAGTCTGCAACACACCAGCCACAACAGCTCATTCGTGCAATTCTAACTCCCAGATGTGAAACACACCAACCACAACAGCTCATTCCTTTAATGCCAACTCCATCGCCTTCCAATTCAGTGCCAGAAAATCAGCAAGAATACGATTATTATTCTTCCCCGTCTTCAGTGCAGTACAACTCAGAATCACAACATTCAATTGAAGATGTTGTACAATTATCTATTCAAGAACAATCTGTCGGGGCATTTGTATCTAACTATAATGATATTCAATAAACACTGTGAACCAAATCTAAATTGTTTTACTCACCTTGAAATAATCACTTCGCAGTACTTTGTATATCATGTTACATGTTTCTGGAATAATAACACCCAACGCCTGAGGCGATATTATTGTTGAAAACTTCAGGTCTTCGTAACTCCTCCCAGTTGCAAGGAACCTTAGCGTTGCTGTCAATCTTTCGTGTGGTGATATGGCTTGTCGCATAACAGTATCTTGCTTCTGAATAAACGGCGGAACCATCGACAGAAGCTTCAAATATGTTTCTTCGTCCATACGCAGATAATTATGCCAGTCTTTAGGTACAAATTTCAATTCATTTAATAAATTGATGTGGGAATAATGCTCTCTTTTCCTTAACCAGTCTTTACACCATATAGTTCTGTTTTTTCGACGTTTTTTAACTTTTCTTGTAGCAAAAATAAAACCAACAATTGCCAAAGCGTCATCCATTGCGCACAACAAGCCCAGTCTAGTCGCAACACAGAAATGAAATCGTACAAACAAACTTCAGCCGTGTGTGGCCCATATGGACGTCATGCAAACTTGCACAAGTCTAAACTTGTGCAATTATATCGTTACGTGTGTGGCGGCCTTTAGTTTCTTTTTCATCGAAAATTAAATTTTTATTACAAACTGTCACATTTGAAAATTCAAATGTCATGCCAGATCCTACCGCAGGTTTTATAAGGTTGCACCAAAAATATAGACAAAATATCTGACAAAACATATATAGAACTTCTCTGCCGATATAGAAAAAACGCCAAATGGCCGAGGGGTAAAAACACCGTTTTACAGGCCAGGGCACCAGGGTTCGATACCTAGTCATGACTCATTTTTTTTCGTTTTTTCTTCTCTTCATATTATTAAAATAATATTACAATTTTAAAAAACACATTATTTAGCTCTCTCTCTCTTTAAGTTTTTTTTTCATCGAAAATTAAAATTTTAGTACCAACTGTCAAATATGAAAATTCAAATTTCATGCCAGATGCTACCGGTGGTTTCATAAGGTTGCACCAGAAATATAGAAAATATATCTGACAAAACATATGTAGAACTTCTGCCGATATAGAAAAAACGCCAAATGGCCGAGGGGTAAAAACACTGTTTTACAGGCCAGGTTACCCGGGTTCGATACATAGTTAGGACCAATTTTTTTTTCGTTTTTTTGAGTCGAGCGGCGCCTAGCGGGGCCGAGCGGGGCCGAGCGGAGCCGAGCGGAGACGAGCGGAGACGAGCGGAGACGAGCGTAGCGGAGCGCAACCGAGCGGGGCTGAGCGGGGCCGAGCCGGACCTGACATGACCTGACCTACCCTCAAATTTGAAAATTCAAATTTCATGCCAGATCCTACCGGTGGTTTCCAAAGGTTGCACCAGATATACATCATTGCAGTTAATTTGTGTACGGTCAACCATTCGAGCCATCTTTGTGCTAAAATATAAATAACTGGTTTTATACCACTGAATTAAAAAACATCGCTGGACTTTTTATGCTGGGTTGCTACTTGAGAAGCCCTACCGCCTGTCGCCTTATCGCGGGGACTCGGGATGTGTCGCGCCGATCGAATGAAATTATTAAAATTTGCAACATTGAAACTCACCTTTTTTATTCTGTCAGCCCTAATATATATTTTGTAATGTATTATTGGATGCTATGGATATTTTTTTTTTTTTTTAATTTTCAATTTTATAAATTTATCCAACACAATACAATTGATTTTTGCGAAGCAGATAAGATAACATTTGTGTGGATTTTATCACCCCACTAGATTGTATATCAGCTGTTCTGGGGTGATAGTATTTAAGACTTCACTTTAATCATAGTGACTTCACTTTCTTTTTTTTTCTTTTTTGTTTTCTTATTCATTCCGATCGCTCATTCATTCTTATAAATATTAAAGTTAATATAAATATATAAATGTGTATATAAATAAAGAACTAATATTAAATAAAGAAAATGAAAATATTTAAGTTTATAGATAAGTAAAATAAATAAATATATAGATTATTATATATAACTAAATTGACCAATACATTAAGCAGCCTAAAAAGGTTTCTTACTATGCACATATAAAATTGTGAATTTAATTAATTAATATAATATTATCATGTTTCTTCGCCATGTTTTCTGATCGATTTTCAGTTAGCACCTTATTGCAAAATGATATCTTGGAATAGATCGCGTCGGAATTGTAAAAATAAGCGACGCAGCGCCTAAGACAATACCGCCGTGGCATGCAGCAATAAGTCTGTGCATGCAGTTACGCACGGACTGGACTGGCCAATGGAATGTCGAGCTGGTCGCAATACAGGGTTGGACCATTTTTGCTTGTGCAGCATACCAAGTTGAATTGCATACCATTCTACTGAAATTGCGCTTGACAAACTATTATTTTTTGTTTTTTTGGAAGATTATAATGGAAAAAGTAAAAAAATAAAAATAAAGCAATGCTACATTTTGAACATTTACTTCGTACTCATTACCAACATTGTTTCAAGTTGCTTACCCTTTTAGATTCCAAGAAAAATGCTCATTACAAATAGGTGATGACGTCAGTTTTTATTTATTTTTATTAGGAAACAATTCAAACATTGAAATTCGGCATCAGTACAAAATATATATTTTAAATCTACAAGACTCATATTTTTATTATTATTTAAATGTTCGCGGGAGACACGTAAATTTGATTTCAAAATGTCAGTTTTTCACTGCTTGAGAGAGGTAGTCGCCTTAAAAAGAGAGAATGCGGAACAGGGATTTTTAATAACATCTGCTCCCTTCCGAATCGAGTTGACAAATCGTTTCAGAGAAACTGTACACTTCGTTTTTAACAGAGCAAACCCCTATAAAACCTTGCACGGACAAAAATCCGCTCAATTACTGTATATCAATATTTAAAAAATAATTTATTTCGTACGTAGCAAAAATGAATTGCTTTTATCAAAATTACGACCGATTAAAGTACCCAGTATTTATACATATTACTTCTGTCGATTTTTAACCTGCTTAACTATGTAAGTATTACAATGTAAAAGAGTTTCATTCATTAGACACGTAGTTTCTTATAATTTAAATTCACACGGCATCGATGCGACCGCCATTTTGCTCCCAAGCGCTGCGCAGCTGCCGAACGAACACAATTTTGACATTTCATTTGACGTTTGGTGAAATTTTGTCACGTTCAGTTACGTTTATCAACGCGTTTAGAGGCATATTAGCGTATATTTTTTTAATAGAAACTTACGTCGATAGACGAGTCTAAGGTACATTTGAGTGATTTGTGAAATAAACCTGCCGGTGCAAGCTGTATCTGCTCTCTATTGAATATGGAATGGTTGTTTATACCAACCCGGCCGATTTCTTTTTAATTTTGGTAGAGCAAAGGTCGTTTGGTTTCGATGTGGTGCCGGGCTCGCCTTCTGCTGTCGCACATATTTCGGAGCAAAGTATGTTGCTCCACAATGACAGTAAGCAGCGTCAATTAATTTGAACTCTTTCACGTCAACATTTAAGTAAACATCAGGTAACAAAGTGCCCAGTTGGTGCCCAGCAGATTGCATTGTGCGTCCCTACTTCGATTGCAGATGGAGAACGGAAAAATTAAAAATGCAAAAATATGGAAACCGGAACAGTTTCTTACGCCAGATAAATCGGGCAGTTATGCACTGGTTATTCTGAATCGAGCACTGCTACATGACCCTGCGTTTCTGGCTCTTCTTTGGAAAGAGGGTTTGTAATTAACCATTTTTTATTACCTACTTTATAAATTAAGCCACTAATCAGTTTGCATTCTGCTATATATTGGATGCTTACCACTTGCAAAGACCAAAACCCTTGTTATTTAATAAGCTAAATGTATGAATTGGTGTGGCCCTATAGTGTCGGCTGCAGAAGTAACTATACTTTAAGTAACACTGCCAATTCACAGGTTGAAAACATATCCATGATGCGGTAGTGGAAATCCAAATTGGACCATTAGAAAGATGTAATTACAAACTGGCTCGGTTTCTAGCAGGGCTGATACAACTTAAATAAATAAATTAAAAAAAAATTGAACCCAGTGTAATGTTGGCAACATATTGTATTCTATTGCTACCGTGAAAGCAGTAAATGCAGTGCTTGGAGCAGCCCTTAGTCTATGAAGCGCCTCTTAATCCCTAGAGCCCCAATTGGCCGATATCGGCCACAACACGATTCAGCGTGATGGCCCCGTTTTAATTTTATTTTAATTTAATTTGTTTTATTTTATTATGTTTTATTATGTATGTTTTATTTTAATTATGCGTACAGTGGTTTGTCAGTAATTAATGTTTTGGTGAAACAGTGTCATAATTCAATTTTTTTACTAAAATTTTTTGGGACATCAACTTGTCAATCGGCTGAGGGGCCGAGGCCTAAAGGGTTAATGCTGAATTGTGAGGTAGGCCTGCGGGCCCAGTGACCCTTTCTTTTGGCTCAAGGTGATCTCACGTAAATATTAACCCCAATCAAAAAGTTGAATTGAATATTAAATTTATTTGTTTATTGAGCAAAAACTATTTTGTTTTTTTTGAGCGAATTCAAGACTCTTCGAGCGTGGTTTGGTTTATAGAGGGGTGGCGGCGTAAAATATAAAATAAGGAGATAGGTGTAGTTCAGAATAACTTTATAAAAAAATAAAAACCTTCCTCTGAACATTGGCACATTATACCCACAAAATAGTTTCTCTGGAAATCTAGGACACCAAATTCGCTTCTGTGCTTACTCATTCACTCGAGCAGTATACTTATATTCTGCAACGATAAGCAACTGGTGTCAAAAATGGATTATTTGCCGCCAATAGGTATCAGTAATCATATATCAATTTTAGCGACTATACGGGTGCAAACTAACAGCAAGCTTGATGACACTCCGCAGAAACCTCGAAAAAATTACAAAGACGATGACTACTCTGAAATTAAAGATACTCTCACAAATAGCGACATATTTAAAGATACATATACTGCAAACAACATTGATGACAAGTGGAACTTATTCTCCAAAGCATACCAAGATGAAGTCGAAACCATGATACCTACCATCAAAACGAGGAAACGATCGACAACTGTAAACCATGGGTTAATGCACATATTAAAAATTTGATCGATATCAAGAAAAAATCTTGGGATGGTTGCAAAAGATGCAAAAGTTGTCATAACACAGAAAGCAACCATTGCTATTAACAAAAATACCAATAGCATTGTCACGAAGTAACAAAGAGCCCTGAGGCAGTCGAGGGCATCGTTCGAGAAACATGTAATAAAGGGCGGCCCAAATCATTTTACAAACATATGAGAACTCAAAAGGCCTCCAAGATGTCTGTGTCCCAAATGGTCAAGGATCCGATTAATGGTAAAATGCTGACTTCCAGTAAAGATATTGCTGATGCATACGGTAGGTAGCATCTAACCTATGTTCGTGAACCCTCTGGACCAATACCCCCAATAAAAGGTGAAAGGGCCGAAGATACACTAGAGTACTAGGAATTCAACACCGATGATATTGAGAAGTATCTAAACTCTCTCGACGACGCCTCCTCATGTGGACCCGACAACATACCGACCATTGTTCTAAAACAGTGTTCCAAGGAAATCAGTCCCATCCTTTCGGATGTTATGACCTATTCGCTTGTGACTGGCTCTGTACCTCAAGGGTGGAAAACTGCTACAATTACGCCAATTTTTAAAAAAGGAGATAAACTGGACCTGGTCAACTACCGTCCCATAAGTGTAACTTCTGTTTTATGCAAATGTATGGAAAGAATAGTGGCTAACTATTAGGACGTACACAACAGACCACCACTTACTACCGGAATAGCAGCACGGCTTTCTCCCTGGGAAATCCGTTATCTCCTTTTCTGCATGAACGCGTGAAGCATTTCTATGGATATCCACATCCCGACTGATGTGATATACTTGGACTTTAAAAAGGCATTTGATAAAGTACCGCTAGAAAGGCTTCTAACTAAGCTAGAACATATCGGCATACGAGGCAAGCTGCACACCTGGATTAAGTCCTGTCTGAATGGCCGCACATTTAAAGTGCGAATTGGCGACACTCTCTCAGACAAATTCAATGTGGTCAGCGGAGTTGTGCAAGGATCAGTGTTGGGCCCCACGCTGTTCAACTTATTCATCGCGGATCTTAAAAAAGGCATAATTTCAAGTGTGAGTTTCTTTGTGGATAACACCAAACTGTTTGCAAATCCTACTATAGCAAATCCCTGCAAAGACCATGATCAAATTCTTGATTGGTCCACAACATGGTTGATGAAGCTAAATGCTGATAAATGTATGGTCTTTCACATCGGCAAGAGCAACCCCAAAGACTAGTACAATCTAGGGCCAGTTCCGTTACAAAGTGTTACGACACAAAAGGACCTGGGCATAACAATAGCGAGCAATCTAAATCACATTACCTATACAGATTGTGAAAAAAGCAAACTCAATTATGTACCTCATCCGCAAGTCATTTAACTACATCACACCAGCCTTATTTGTGTCACTATACAAAACCTACATCAGATCAATGTTAGACTTTGGATTCCAGATATGGAATCCGTACTTTGTGAAAGATGAGGATCTCTTAGAGAAAGTCCAGCACCGAGTGACCAAGATGCCAATGAGGTTCAAAAATCTGGAATATGCAGACTCCGCAGATTGCAACTGCCTACACTCAAAGATCGTCGGATCAGGGGTGACTTCATTGAAACATATAAGATCCTCAACGGATGCTACAATTGCCCCGAATTGTCTTCTATCTTCAAGAGAAACTACAAACATCATCTGCGAGGACACAACTTTAAGCTGGAGAAAACACGATTCCACATGAATCCTAGGAAACATTTCCTGACCAACCGGATTGTGGACCAGTGGAACAGTTTATCTGCTGAAGTGGTTGAAGTGAGTAGTGTCAACATGTTCAAAAATAAACTAGACGGACACCTTAAACAGAAATTGTAATTGTACTCAGTTTCATATTCAGACATATCAGCAATTATGCTGCCTGTTTGTAAATGTAATAATAATAATAATAATAAAAATACTGATGAATGAATGAATCTGGTGTAGATTATGTGAAAACCGTCCCCCAAAAAGGATTTCTGCTCACTTGTAGGGTTTTGTCAGATTGCAACAATAAGCTCATGGCCGCCAGCCACCTGGGTGTGAAATGCAGTTAGATTATCTTAAAATAGTTTTGTGGAATGGTTCAGTGGAGTTACAGAGCCATAGAAGTTAGTCTGGGAACCATACAATCACCTCAAAGGGTATTTCATGTCAGCTCCACATTATTTATCTGTGAACACACATTATTAAATCTTGCAAAAATATTTTAGGGAGCTCTGTTTTATAAATGTATCCATGATGCTTTAAACATTCTGCTTTTTAAGAGCACAATAATTATTAGTAAGAGCAAAGACCAATGATTTGGTTGAATTATTCATGATTATGTTTATTTTTAGCGGTGGTGAAGGTTACCGTCGACGGTGGGGCCGACAGATGGCTGCATCTATTGACTGAACATAAGAAATTATTGAAAAGTGTGGGTTTAGCACCGCCCGATCTCATTACTGGAGATTTTGATTCGGTTAAAGGAGGGACGTTAAGTTTCTTCAAAGAGCAAGGATCGCAAGTGAGTTAACATTTATGAACATCTTGCTTAAAATAATAGCACTGTAACGCCAACAACAATATGTACAGCAGCTTGCCACTGTGACAACTAGCAGAGTTAAGGTCAGCATATCAAGCTCATGTCAATTCTGACAATGGCTCTTTCTCAAACACCTTAGTCATATATTTCATGCATGATCTTATTTTTAAATAATTTTGCATAAAATCATATTTCAAATCCAAAATGAAAAAATGTCCATTGACATTAACCTATTAAAAATAATGAAAATATTGAAATTTCAGATAAAGCACACACCTGATCAAAATCTAACAGATTTTACGAAAGCTCTTATGGAATTATCAGTATACTGCAAGAACAAATCCATAAAAGTATGTTGCATGCATTTACATTTTTTATAAACAATTCATAAGCTTTTACGTAATTAAATACTCTCATATTTCATGATATCGATAAAAGAACCATCAAACCCAACGACGTTCAAAAGCCATGGAAATACCAATACCTTTGTGTAATAGTAGTAAAATACTCTGTCCCAAGTCAACCCTGGGTGCAGCATCCATGTCATAGTGTAACTTAGAACGGGCTATCATAATTCAATGCCTATACAAAATTTCGTTTCTGTGCTGTCGACCGTTGAGAAGTCTCGTTGAAAGCCAACCCTGGGTGCAGCAACTCTGTCGCGGTGAAACATAGAATGGGCTATCTTAATTGAATGCTTATACAAAATTTCATGACGGAAGCTAGCCCTGAGTGCAGCAGCCCTGTTGCCGTGAAACTTAGCACGGGTTATTATAATTGAATGCGTATACAAAATCCCGTGTCTGTGCTGTTGACCGTTGAGGAGTCTCCTCGTCGGTAGCCAACCCTGGGTGCAGCAGCCATGTCATGGTGAAATTTAGAACGAACTATCATAATTGAATGCGTATACAAAATTGTGTGTGTGCTGGTAACCGTGGAAGAGTAGCCTCGTCGGGAGCCGATCCTGGTTGTAGAATCAGGTCATGCTCATCATAAAAATGCATTGTCATCGGAACTGAACCAACGTGTAAAATTGCAACTTCATAGGATAAGAGGAAGTGGTTCTAATTCAGCTTGCAAGATTTGACCTAAACAAACATACTAACGTACATTGCATGGTAAATAAAAGCTTGTAAAAATATGCTAAGGTATCTCTTGAAAGTATTGGAGCGGTGCTAATGGCTGAGAAGTGAGGAGCTGCTGGACCGTGAGAGCCGTAGAACTCAGCGCTAGATGGAGGACTCGCCCGACTAGATGTAGAGCCTTGCTAAAAGTTACTCACCAAATACCAGTACGAAAACGCAGACACAAATTTTTTTTGAATGAAAAGCTTTATAAAAGAAAGAAAATTAATATTAAACTATTGACATTTTATGATTTAATGAAAATTTGCATTTTTGAACATACCCAGATATAAATCCGAAAAAAAAAATCCGAAAAAATAAAATGTATGAGAAAATGTTTTTTTTTAATTTAATTTTTTCGGAAAATGTTTTTTCTTTTACTTTATTTTTTCGGAAAATTTTCTTTTATTTTATTTTTCGGAAACATTATGTATGGGAAAATGTTTTTTCTTTTATTTCATTTTTTCGTTTATTTTCCAATGTTTCCAATGTTTTCAACAAATCAAAAACCATGAAAATTTGTCCAGCCGTTCTCGAGTTATAAGTGTTCGAACAAACCCGACTTTGTTTTATATATGTAAATTATATATATTTAATGTTCACACTTACCTATTTTTCAGTCGACTTGAAAAGAAATATAGGTAATATATTTTATTTTAAAAGATTTTGTTATCAAAAAGTGGTATAAAAAATAAACTTAAAAATTACTAATAGTAATAATAAAATATTGTTAATGTTATTTTCGTCAGGACGGTTTACTATTTTATTCATGTTTAAGTTTATGGAAAATTAAAACATAATGTTTTATTGAATTTTGGGAATTGGGTATAAAAGACATTGTCAGCTAAATGTCCACCTCTGTTAGCCTCACAAATGCAGTCTCTTTTTATAACATTTTTCAACACTGTTTCACACATTTCAACCGGTATTTTATTAATGTTGTCATAAATGTTTAATTTAGGTATTTATGTCTATCTGGTTTTTTGGCATTAACCTTGACCTTTAAATATCCCCACAAAAGAAGTTGGGACTATTAAATCCGGCGACCGTGAAGGCTTATCAACATTACCATTTTATTAAATGTGTCAATTTCACATAATTTTATAATCGTCACAAAAACTGATATTGATTTTGATAAAATATTTTTACAATTACGATTTTTACGATGTTTGTTTATCAAATACATCCATAGTAAATTTGCAACGTCGTGCTTCACAACTGTCAAAATTGAAGTTTACTAAAATGGCGACCAAATAAAATAGTAAACACCTGATATGTTTATAAATTAGTCAGCTCGCAAAACAAACTACTTTGCAGAAACTACCAGTATTCCTAAACACTGATTTAGATCTAGCTAGGAAAGTGATGAGCGGAGAGAGCCAAAGTTGGATTTAATTTTTGCCATACTTTCAATAACTTTTATAGCATAATTCAACATGGCATTTGCTGCACTATAATACAACATTGTAATATTTTTTTAACCTTTCTTTGCAGTTGAAAGCCATCCTTGTCCTTTGCCATTCGACAGGTAGATTGGACCAAATAATGGCAAACATCAACACGTTATATACTTTTAAAAAACTTAATAAATATCCTGAGGACTTGCCTATATATCTGATGGCGAAAAACTCGATTACATGGCTCTTGGAGGCGGGATATCATGATATTGTAATTCCAGAAATATTACAGAAACCACCAAATAATTGGTGCTCTCTCATCCCGGTTGGGAAGAGGTGTCAGTGTATTACCACTACTGGATTGAAATGGAATTTAGGTATGCGATTAAGAAACATTTTTTTTTGGAGTTTATCAAATTATTCTATTCAAGTTGCATGCCTATTTGGAATTCTCACGCTCTCTCTAAATGCTAATCTCAAAGTTTTTTTGCCAATGTGTTGTTTTGGTCAATGGGAGGAGCTGATTACATTTGGAGTTCCCAACCCACAATGTAAATGGTAGCGGCCATACAAATGAACAAGTGTGAAATCACATTTTTATCTATACAATCACACTTTTTTTTAACATGACACAGTTTTTTGGTCACTGATCCTTCCTCAAAACGGACTCTCATCTAAGGGCGAGTACACATTGGGCGCTTTCAAATGCGCGCTTTGCTAATGCGCGTTTTGGGAACTAAAAGTTTCATATGATGTGTACACATGCAAGCGCGCGCTTCTAAACAAGCGCGCGTCAGACGCGCGCTGTCAGATTTTCATTCGAACGCGTGTTGCGCCGGCATCAGCTGTAGATACATGCGCCGCCATTTTGCCGTACATTTGATCGCGCACTTTCGTGTAGGGTGGACGCGTATTCACCAAAATGGAGATCGAGCACTCGATACAGACTTATTTATCGATGAAATCCAAAAACGTCCAGGTATATGGGACATGGAAAGTCCTGATTATAAAAATAAAATAATAAAAAAAATACTTGAGAGGAGATTGTTGTAATTTTCAGTTGTGAAGACAATTTGGAAAAGAAAAAACTGTTGGGTGAGTACAATTTATTGATGTTTCCTATAATTATATCATGTTGTCTTGCCAATGTAATTTTACCTCGTTTACAAAATAAATAATTGGCAAATTTCTCTCTTGCAGTTCTAGCGCATAAGGTGGTGAATTTTCTAAATGTATAGGTTGTAAAAGTGAACATTCAGTTTGTCTTCATATCTATAACCATCGCGTATTCGAACGTAATTGTGTAGTACTGAGCTAGCTTTGATGATATTCTCCGCGAAATCTATGTTTATATCTATCGGTCTATGAAATATTCGCCAATTATTGCTCATTATTCCGTTATTGCTCATCTGTAATTGAAAACTTTTTTTGTTCGTGTGAGTTGTGTTCCTCCATACGGGCTTCATCTCCGACGAACACGTGAGCCAGTGGTGTTCTATCGACATTTGAAATGGCCTCGGGGTTAGGAATATTTAACTTATTATCCATCATCCGTTTAAAAAACTCTGAATTTTAAAAAATAGCAGAATCACCGGTTTTGCCATAGGATCCGACATCAACGTATACAAAACAATAATTTGCATCACAAACTGCTAGTAAGACTGATGAGAAGTAGGTTTTATAATTGTTAAAAAGGGACTCTGTATGTTCTGGTTGTATTAACTCACTATGTTTCCCGTCAATAGCTCCAATACAATTTGGAAAGTTAGCGTATTTCTTAAAACCTTCTTATACTTCTTTCCAATTTTCTGTTGTCATTTCAGGCATGGATGTAATCTTCAATTTGCTCCATAGTACTTTACAAACTCGTTCCACTATCTTTATAATTGTCGATTTTCCAAAACGGTATCCATAATGCAAATCTGCGAAGGAGCAGCCTTCGGCCGAGTATCTGTCAAAATAAAAATGGTAATTGTTTATCTTCAGGGGGTACTTATGAAAAGATGGAAAAGCATTCGGGACAATTATCTTAGGGAGTCTAAAAGGCAAAAAAAGCTTCCATCTGGATCTTTCAAACGTATGCCATATGTGTATTACAGGAAACTACAATTTCTTGCGAATTCTACAGCAAAAAACGACACAGAGAGCAATTACCAATCTTTCGGTACGACTGGTTCAGATGTAGATAATACAGATAATGCAGACTCGATGCCACCTCCTAAAGATCAAATCGAAGGCCCGAGGAAAAAACAGAAAATTAACGCTGTACATAAACAAATAGTTGATATTTTACAGAAAAGTTTAAACGCAAGGGAACAACATGAAACGGGGGTACTAACTAAAGAAGACGATGATAAATTGTTTTGTTTATCATCATACAGAGAATTAAAAAAGTGCCCGAGAATCGACGCCTAACTTCCGCGCGCATCTTCCAAGAAGTCCTGTCAACCAAGAGGTCGCCGTCGTCGGATCGCGATGAGGAGGACATCATCATCACAAAGATTGAATTGCTCAATGTCATTAAAGAAGCACAGAATTATTATCAATCATCACCACTACAAACTAATCATCACCAAAACGCATATTGTGGATATAGCACTGCTAGAGCCCCAACACGGCAGTGGCCTACCACGCCACCTCAGCCTCCACCCAACATTCACACAACTTCATATATTTTAATAAATAAATGTACTTACCTAAACGTTATCACGAGTTTTTCTTCTGGGGAAATCGACTCTCTTAAAATTGTTGAAACACCGGTAATATCTACTTTTATAACTGGGAGTAAGTCATCGAATGATTTTATAAACATTCTAAAGTAATTAAAAAACTTAGGTTCATATTGTCTTCATTTTGGATACAATGTTACAAACGTTCCATTCGTCAGTCTATCTCGTAATATTGGGTGCACCCAAAATTCTCTTTGCCTCTGCCGTCGTCTTTTACAGCGACGGTATAGGAGCCATTTCGATGTCCATTTCCGAACTGAGCCAGTAGTATGGACATCTTGGTAACGCTCGTGAAACGCCGTCCTAAGCGCGCTGTATGTACGCTACTAATGCGCGGCGAACGCAACGCTGAGCGCCTAATGCGTACTCACCTTAATTAGTATGGGATCTGTGGCAAAATTTAAATGTAATTATATAAAAAAAATAAATTGAATTGCATCCGTCACTTGCTCCCGGAACAAATTATAATATAGCAAAATGTTTTGTATTGTAAGAAAGTTGACGTACACTACTGTGAAAAAGTCTTCGAACGGTTACCCACAAAATAATCGAGGTGTCGTATTTTTGAAAGTAACTAAGTGAGCCCATTCCTTTTTTTTTGTAGGGCTTGTTCATTCACCGGAGGAGTCATAAAACTTTATTAGACATTTCTGCAACCTACCAGGGTTGGGAAACAATTATAAGAGTGGACAATGGTTAAATTTTCACAAAATGCTGTTCTCGTCTTTACCCGAAAAAGGGGTTGTATTTGATACTAATGTTATTTTTGAGTAGTTGCATATTGAGCACGTCGCAAAACGGTTATTGTGAAATGGTTTTTGATCCTCTCTGCGAATATTTAAAACACATATAATTCGAAATACCGTCGTTTAACCCTGCCGCGGAAAATTGTTTATATTGCTGTTGACCTGTGAACTATTTGATTATATTTTATTAAAATGAATAAAATTAGTGCAATGGATCGACAAAAAAATATTATTCACCATAAAGAAGCATATTCAGTGCGAAAAATCCAACAAATGTACTGCTTTAGTAATTCATGTACCCGTCTGAATACAGTCTCTAATGAATTCTGACCAAGGGTCCAACCCCATTCACCGAAAAATACCCCTAAACCATAACAGAACCTCCCCCGTTCTTAACTGTTGTAGCCAAACACTTGTCTTTAAATTGTTCTCCGTGGCATCTGCGGGCGAATTGGCGGCGATTAGATCTAAAAAAAATGAATGTGGACTTGTCTGTCCAAAGGACTCTTTTCCACTGCCCATGGTCCAAGTTTTATGTTCTTGGGCAAATTTTAATCGTCTCTGACGATTATTCTTACGAAGTAATGGTTTCCGCTTGGTCACATACCCTCGAAGATTATTTTTCAGCAGTACTTTTCGAAACGCCGATGGGGTCACCAAAACGCCGCAAGACTCATTAAGATCCTGGGCCAGATCACAGCTTGAGTTTTTTTTTGACCTCAAGGATTAGACCACTTTATAGTGCTCTGATTATTCATCAATCTTTTTAGGTCTTCCACTCCTCGGACAGTCTTCGATTTGGCCGTTATTTTTGTATTTTTTGATCACATTATAGATCCCTCAAACAGATTTTTCAGTCAATTGTTGGATTTTTTGCACTGAATGTCCTTCTTTATGGTGAATAATATTTTTTTGTAGATCCATTGCACTAATTTTATTCATTTTAATAAAATATATTAAAAGAGTTCACATGTCAACAGCAATATAAACATTTTTCCGCGGCAGGGTTAAACGACGGTATTTCGAATTATATATATTTTTAATATTCGCAGAGAGAATCAAAAACTATTTCACAATAACCGTTTTGCGACGTGATCAATATGCAACTTACCAAAAATAACATTAGTATTAAATACAACCTCTTTTTCAGGTAAAGACGAGAACGGCATTTTGTGAAAATTTAACCATTGTCCACTCTTATAATTGTTTCCCAACCCTGGTAGGTTGCAGAAATGTCTAATAAAGTTTTATGACTCCTCCGATGAATGAACAAGCCCGACAAAAAAAAGGAATGGGCGCACTTAGTTAATTTCAAAAATACGACACCTCGTTTATTTTGTGGGTAACTGTTCGAAGACTTTTTCACAGTAGTGTATATATTTTGCTTTATTTGCAGATAATCATTCCCTGGAATTTGGCGAATTGATCAGTACATCAAATACGTACGATGGCTCAAATGTGGTCACCGTAAACAACAGTCATCCTCTTTTATGGTCGATGGGACTAAATTTTGATAATAAACCATGAATGCATACAGGTGTATAGGATGTAATACAATTGGTTTAATTTGGTTTAATTATATCCCTTGTTTTTTATGTGAGCACCGTCGCAACGCTACGAGTGCCCTCATACTGAATTTACCCAAAAAAAAACATTTTTTTTCTTGCTTGAAGGTGAATTTCTTTGTATTTAAAACATGTGTGATAATAACAGGATATGTCAAGAATGTGGTGTACGATAAAAAAAAACTTTTGCCAATGTGCGACTTGTGACGCCGAAACTTTTCAATAGGAAGAGCTGATTAAATTTAGGTTTCCGCAGCTACAATAAAAATGGTGGGTGCCATACAAATGGACTACTGCTGTATCTGTTTACTTTGCTCATTTCCGTTGTCTGTTGATATATGGCGTAATGTTCTGGGGAATGAGATAATTGTTGTCCTTTAAAAAAGGGCAGTACGCAGTCTATACAGAGCTTCTCCAAGAACTTCTAGGTAGCCGTCTTTCATCAAGTGGGAAATCATGATAATGAGTGAAAAGGTCATAATGAGTTACAAACTCTTTCCAATCATATATAAATAAATACTGGCAGGCACAGCTAATACATGTAACTAACCCAAATGTTACTAGCCGTTGATTTAGGGATCAATGAAGAAATGTAAATATTATAAACAGTGAGGGTAGTATTGTATTATATTGTTTATGTTAAACGTTAGCTGTGTAGCTCCTTTGTTGATCGGAAGTGAGTTGTTCTTCTTCGAGGCAGTCATTTAGATTGTGCACGTGGTTCTCGACAAATTTACAATGAGTCATTCGAGGCGAGGACACACATAAAAAGTATTTATTTCAAAATATTTTTATTGAAATACGAAAGTTTGTAGTGCTCTTTTTTGAATTTGTAACATATATATTGACTTTTGAGTAGTATCTATTACTAGTTGGATGATAAATTTTGTGATCCATATAAGGAATGCTAATGTGTGATGTGATGTTGTTTTAGGTCACGGTAAAAGCAACCGTCGACTGAATGACATAATCGAGGAGTTAGAGATAAATGAAAGGGAGTGTACCCAGCTCCATTATCATTTTCCCACCACATTTTAACGCGGATGTGACTGATGAACACCCTCGGTGATCAAAAAGCAGTTACACTACATAATTTGCCAAATATAGTGCCTCAAGGACCTATCCGTCCACCGTTTGTACAGGAACCACTGTAGTATCGAACAATAAATTGTACACTTAGCGTTTGCGAGATATTGAACCAGCCCTCAAAATCTGGAATAATATGCAGCGGAACCTCTCATAACTAACATAATTCATTCCAGACTATTACTCGTTAAGCGAAACAATTTTTTCCATAGGTACTCGTAATGAGAGGTGTGAATTACTCATTATGAGGAATTACTTCAAATTACTCATTATGACAGGTGCTCGTTATGAGAGGTTCTACTGTACAAGGTAATAAGTTGAAATTAAGACCTTAACCCCTCGAGGCCCGCGGTTTGAATTTTAATGTGTGCCTTACGGCCCGTAAGAAATTCGCGAGTCTCAAAAAAAAGATGGCGTTTCAGAAAAAAAACGATTACTCCGAAACTGTCACACCGATCGTCTAAAAAAGACCTGTTTTATGTTCCTATTGAAATTTGCTATTAGATATTTGTAACGTCGTTATGTAAAGCAATAAAGATTATTCATAATTATTAGTCAAAGTTGTACTAACATAATTAGCGGTCGGCCTCGCCTGGCCATTTCGGGCCGTCTGGGGTTCGACGGTAAATATCAATTCTGGACGTTTCGGGCCGTCTGGTACGCGAGGGGTTAATATTTGTTTGATTGTTTATTTGACGATGCAAAAATAATTATAATGGTTGATTTTAAAAACAGAAAAGGAAATGTGACCATTGGAGAAATTAAGTGTTACATGGCATATTAGTGTATAGTGGATATGTCTTCGTTCCAGGATACATGTACAACTCCGCTTTGAGAGCAAATTATACATTTGCAAAAGTTAGGGACAATTGCTATGTGCCATAAAAAGATATGTTTTCATGCAAAAAATCATCCAAAAAATTGTTTTGACTTGTATCATGTCGCTTTAGAATTAAATTTTGTTAGGAAAATTAAAAAAAAACTGCTGCTTGTTTTTTATATTGTACATCCTTTAATTTAACCAATAATTTCAGAAACTTATATAAATTGATCTGATATCAATATCATGCAAGTGACAGTAGGACATACTACTAGCGTTCCGTATATCAAACACCATTTCCCGGCTTTTCTGTGATACCAATATTTAAAGTAAAAAAAAAAACAAAAATAGCTTTTCTATTGTTTTATATAAGAGTCATTGATTGCATCTGGTCGAAGCATGTTGGCAAAATTTAAAAAGATGAAATTTTGCGCTGTAATTAAATATCACTTTTTTTTTTCAGTTTGATGTACAGAATAACTTCTAGAAAAAACTGCCCAACCGTCCCAAAAACAATGTTTGTTATATACATTAAATTATAGTGTTATTAGTGTATGGGCATCTTTTTGAAGGGTGGTTCTGTACATCAAACTAAACAAGTGAGGTCTTTTTTGTTTGATATTTTTATTTAGAGGAGATTATTCTTTACAAAAAACTGTGTTGAAAATCACTTTCCACTTTTTTGATTTGGGTTTTTGTTACCGATAAATAAATATTGAATACCCTAAAGTTGTTAAAAATGCTTTTTCCTTAGTAACTATCGCCTAAATGAAAAGTTGTAGTTGATTTTCAAAACTGTTTTTCGCCTAAAATAATCTCCTCTAATGTCGCGAGTAAGGGACCACGTTTCTGACCATGGGTCAACCGGGAGAAGGCGTTGCTTAAAATGCCCCTTTTTTAAGGCATTTTGGGAGATCCCATTTTAAGATGTATTCAGCTTTCCGTCTGCTGAAAGTCTGGCCATGCGGTGGGCCCCATAATCTATCATTACCCATCAATATGTCTCATTGATAAAGCCTATTATTTCGATGAGTTTTTCTTAGAACAGGCCCACTATTTTATTATCTATATTGAACGCATTTCATTGAAAGTATTTGGATATTTTTTGTATATTCTCCTCGTGTATCAATCCCATAATAAATGTACGATATAAATGATATGCTGATACGGAATATGCCACGGATTATTGCGGAATCGGTCATTACTTTGGATTTGGAGTTTATCTTTAGACCTAACAGCTTTGATTGCGGTGAATTCCTTAAGCATTGTTCCTATGTTATCCGTGTCTTCCATAACGCGACGATATCATCGGAGAATCACAGGTGGGATAGGGATACATATATTGATCCCCTTCCTTCCCTGATAGATAATAATCTTACAGTGACAGTGATAATATTTAGTTTCCGAAACTTTCCTTTCCTACCTACCGCAGGATGAAAACTATTATCTAGTACGTGGGTTCCAACCTTTTTCAGTAAAGCTTATTATTATTTTTGGCGCCTTCACTAGTAACACTCATATTAAATGAAATAAATGTTATTATTATTATAATCACGATTTTGCATTTTGCAATTGTATGAATGTTCAAAAAGAAACATTGCTCCTAGCTTGCTTCAAACCTGACTTGCAATCCCTCCAAGTCCCCGAGCGAGAGGGCGCCTCACCGGTTGGGAAGTCAGATCTGGTAGGACTACAATGGGTGATTAAAAAAATGCAAAAATAGATGATATAATTTATTCATAACTGCAAAAACTGTACACTGCATTACATACTTATATTATTTTATATGGACCGCTCACAAATGGCACTTTTTCATTACATAATTTGGGCCATTCCCTTCCGATTGTTCATTTATGTTACAAAATCATTTTGTTTTACAAGTCTAAATGTAAATAATATCTACTAAGGTCTTCCACGCATTCTCATGTAGTCCCGGATTAGGTTTGATTTGATTTTAAACTAAATAAAGAAATTGCAACGTCGAAAGGAAGAATAAGTTTTGTACAACAGATGGTAATTTCGTACAAGTATTTTGTTATAATAATAATTGTAGTGTAAATTCAGATTAGACATATTATATAATAAATTCATATAATATTATTGTCATAATGAGTACAGGGCTTAAATAAATATATTAGTCAATATCAAAATTGTCAGTTCCTAATGTAATTTCCCTCAATTGAAGCAGCCGACCGACTGACAAAGGCAGCAAAGACACACATCTACCTAACTCAAAGGATGGAGCCGAAAATACCAAAAAATGCATTTATTCATTATTTGTAAATAATAAAATAGCTACCGCTCATAAGGACACTTATGCTTTTCTAATTTAAAAAATATATAAAATATGCGTCGAATCATTCAAATAATAATCAACATTAATATAAATCATTTATGCCGCTCTCGAGATTGACAAAAAAAATGGAAGAAGAAAAGTAAGATTAAAAATTTGAGGCGGACGCCAGCCAGCATTTGCGATGATTAGTTGGCGATGTTTGGTCTCCCAATAGGTGGACCCTCAAATAGGTCGGGTGAAATTGGCGGGGAACATTCCCTTCTCGTTGGAATTTTCCTTGATGCCCATCAGCCACCCTTCCTCCTGCAAACAATGCATATATTTTGGATGAGATAATAACATTAAATAGAAAGAATCGCAAAGGGAGCTGCCATGCCTATCGTAAAATATACTTCTAGAGGAGAATCAGTGTAGATTCCGACGGCTGTGGTAGGTTAAGATGGCCATTTTGTCGCAGACGAGCGTCCACCTTACTGCATATTCACTTAAAAATTCAGTAAGATAAAGGAGTGAGACGGAAGAACCTCAGTTTTAGAAATTCTTTCAAATAAAATATTGATTACCTTCCTACAGCGACTTTGACACACATTTAACTGGAAAGTTACTAGTGAATAATTAAGTTATTCTGGGTTATGGAATTTATCAGACTTTGGTATTTAATTTAATTAGTTTAAAACTCATGCACTTTTGGAACCACCAAGGGATGAGACAATCTTCCATGATAGTCTGAAATTAAATAAACTTTGGAAAGGTAAAAAGGAAAACAACCGAGGCAGTGGCGTAACTAAGTCGGTGCGGGGCCCTCGATGGTTTGGGGGCGCAAATGGAGCATCAGTCTGCAATCAACGTTGCATTCAACTCTGCTAGAAAACTAAGAAAGCCGAAAAAATGGATGACTCAAAACTGATCGATGATTTTGCAGAGTATAATTTAGTAGTTCAATAAACAATAAGGCGCCGTATTTTTAGGGAACAATTTTTTAAAACGTACACAGTAATTATTTCCTATATCCCACAATGAAAGTAAATAAGTAGGAGCGGCCTTTTATTGAATTTTGCACCGGGGCATATTTTATACTGGGCTGAGAGCTACCATATATACAGTGTTTTAGTAAAGATGACGTTCATTTTATGGGTAACCTGCATGCGATTGCACAAAAAAAAAATCTACAATCAGGTTTTTACGGAAGATTGCAAAAATGGAAGTATGCAAAAAAACTTAGTTGAAACCTTTTGACTTTCAGTCTTATTTATTAGATTTGCTTGGGACACGTCTCAGCTCCGTCTTAGTTACGCACTACTTATCTCCTTAGGACACAGCGCATACGATGCTTATTTATAAACGATACATAAGCGTTACGTAGCTCCGCTGTGTCTGAGCACTAGGCGGTCAATTTAATCCTGGCAATACAGTGATGTAACCGGCTATTTTCGCGTTTTGCGTACACAACGCTCATCGAACTGTCAGATCTTTTCGGTCGTCGGTTGCGTATGTTGAGGTGCAATTCGCAATAGCAAGCTGTTTCTTCTGCAAAAGAAACAGTTGGAGAATAGAGAGAAGCGGGAAATTGCTTTGTATGAGCGAAAATTGCTTTGCGTGAGCAGATGATGCGGCATAACGAGGCGATTTATTTAAAAAGAATGGCCATTTTAGACCAGGAATCTGAAAGAAATAAAAAGTAATTTGTATGACTGATAAGTTTTATTTTTAATACTGTTTAATGCCTATTTTCGTAAAGTTCACTTTAGAAAATCGATACTTATATCGAAATTCGTCTTCCGTCAACTCGGTGAACGGGTCAAAATGTTTTTTGTATGTTTTGGTAGTCCGCCTCTGTCCTAACATCCGCAGATTATCAGAAAATACCGAATTCACCGATAAATCGTCCATTTTATTGATTAACACAGCCACAAAACCTGTACTTAATTCGCTAAACACGGTCCGACCGGTGCGCAAAGTGACATTTGAGATAGGACGCAACTGAGCCGTGTCCTAGCATTAGGCAACGTTTATAAATCACTATTTTCGCTCGGCTGTGTCTGAGACGCATCGCAAATTTTAAGTTACGTTTATAAATAAGACTGTTTATGCCCAAGGCCATGTTCATACGTAGAGCGCTAGAAAACAAAAGACCAGGCCGGTCATATCAGAGCGTCGAGGGGGTGTCCGATATTACATACATAGAATTTAGGAAATTTTTACTTACGAAATAAAAAGTGGAAAAGAGCAGCTTTGGTGCTGGAAATGTACCGAGATATGTGTGGATCTCCTATAAAAAATCTACTAGATATATAATAATGATCTAAAAACATTTTTTTTAAATAAAAAATAATTCAAGATTCTTTTTAAATTACTTTTTGTTCAGGTTCATGTGTAGTTACCATCTGAAATTAATGACATTTGCTGAAATACCTGTATATACTATTTTGGGAAAAAAATCACTACTCAAGAGGCCAAATGGACTAGAAGAACATAATTGGGAGGATAGCAAGTGCCAGAATTGAAGAATATCAAGTGACAGAAAAGTAGAGTAGTCCTATCGCCTTAATTATTTCCTGCGGCTGTTGAAGTATGTCTCTGGCCATTAGTTACCTGTTCCTCTGGATCGTCGTACTCCACCACTCGGATGGAGTCACCCACGTCGAAGGAGAGCTCATCCTGGTCCTCCCTGGTGTAGCGGTAGGTGGCTTTCACGCGGTACAAAACTCCAGGTGGCAAATCCGACAGCGTTGCTCCTGCAAAATAATATTGTTACTACATTGTATAGCAATGGTCCACTGCTAGGATCCGGCTTTGCTCTCATAACCTATCATATAATAGTGAAAACCACAGAATGGTGAAAAAGTATACATCATCATTATAGCAGTATGCAAGTTCTAAATTTATTTTCAGTCGTTTAGTAATTACATCTTATTTCAAACGTTCACAGTACGGTTGGATAGAATGTGCTTTGTTGAAACTCCTTATGCACTTGAAAAGAATTTCTTCACTATTATTATTTCAGACTATTTAATGTCTGAAATTTTATGCAACGCTTTTTCTATTAGGATTTATATTCCTTCGATACTCAATATTTTTACTAAAGTTTAATTTCAAAATATCGAAAGAATATTTACTATCTTTATTTAAACTAAATAAAACAAAAGACTTTCAATTTGTACATGTACAATATTAAGACGTCTATCCAGGAAGATAGTTCTCGCTTTTGGGATTATGTTCGTAGTCAGCGAACTGCCGGTGGGGTACCCCAGAATATGGTCTATAATGAGGCTACATATTCGGGTGCTGCAGCCGCTGATGTATTTGCGGATTACTTCTCATCAGTGTTTCTACCGAACGTACCGGCCTTAGACGCTGTCGTTGCTGAAGCGACTATTATGTCGGGTGACGCAAGTTCTTCATGCATCAATGTCCGCAGTGTAACTGAAGAGGATATTCGGTTGGCAATACGCAAGCTGAAATCAGTCCGCACTATTGGACCTGATGGTGTTCCTCCTTATGTTATCAAAGCATGTTGTGAGTCTTTTATACAACATCTCATGCATATATTTAACAGATCATTGGAATCTGCAACATACCACCCTATAAGTGGAAGATATTTAGAGTAACTCCAGTACCAAAAAATGGTGATAAGGTGCAGGTTGATAATTACAGGCCGATTGCAGTGTTATCAGCCTTTCCTAAGCTTTTCGAGACGATTCTCCACCGAGAAATTTATGCTCAACTATGCGGTACACTATCGGATGCCCAACACGGGTTCCGTCCTAATCGTTCCACAACTACCAACCTATCCGTTTTTACGGATTATGTTACTGGTGAGTTGGATAGCACCTCAAGGGGACAAGTAGATGTTGTGTATTTGAATTTCAAGAAGGCCTTTGACAGAGTCGATAACGATGCGTTACTCCGAGAACTGGCTGCTGCCGGATTCTCAAGTAAACTGTTGGAATTTTTCGCAAATTACTTGGGGGGCCGCCAGCAATTCGTTAAATTTGGCGATTTTGATTCCAAACTATATATTCTCGTGATGCGAGACAGCACGAATGCCAAATCAATGTATGCTGGCTCGGATCTAGAGAATGCCTTTGGGTCAGTCCGACACAGTCTCCACTTTGCACTCCGCTGGTATAACTTCCCACCTGTGATGCGTGACATTGTAGCCTCCTACTACAACTGTCTGATGTTCCATGTCAAAATGAAAGAATGGACTACCCGCTCATACCATATTCAATTGGACTATATCAGGGCTGTTGCCTCTCTTCGACGATTTTTGATATCGTTTTAATACACTACTGGAAAGCCTGACCCAGTTTGACACGAAAAGGGGTTACCGTTTTAAAACAGACCTAACTTTTATCACCAGGAGCCCCAAGCAGCTTCTCCTGCTATAACAGAAAGTGGAGCTGTTCAGCGACTGGTCAGGCTGTATAAAAGTAAAGTGTTTTTGCCTTGGACTCGCCCGCATAGACACAAAATTTACATCCTATGACCCCAAATTGGTCTATAAGGGCTCTAATATCTCCCTTATAGACCCAAATAACCATTTCAAATTCCTTAGCAGGTAAATCACCCATCAGGGAAAAGACGTCTCTGGCGATCCTATTATAGAGGATGTTTAATAGTTGCCTAGCAACTATGTTTAATTTTTGGCCCTCGTAAGGCTTCAATTTATGACAATTATCTAACCTCACATTTGTCGTGGCCCTTTCTTATTTACGGTTTCACAAAGACCCAACTGTCCCGTTTCAGGGGGAGCTAATGGGCCCATGATGGGTTGGCCACGAAGACCCATGTGTTCAGGGTCGGTCACACTCACGGGTCAACACCCATCCAACGGCCTCCACGCATGGGGTGCGAACCTGGGTAGGACTCTGGCCTTGGTCAGTTGCCCCTGGGAATCAAACCTCTGGCGCTCCTGGACGGTCTGCGCACCGTGCGGCGCAAGCCAATCGATTGTGCACTCTGACTAACAGTCGGGGGAGTCTGGAAGCTGTATTGTTTCCTATAGAGCGGGGGTGGTTGCGTACCTTACGGCGACTGCTCTTGAAATGACCATTGTCCATCCGATCCCGGGTAAGAGGCGGGCAAAGGACGCCATGGTCCGCGATAGATTCGGTATTCACCGTTTCACCGCTTCGTAAGGGAGAGGACTGTGCAAGCGACCTCGAACTCGGAACCAATCGAGAGACCGGAGAAATCTGGTCACAATTGGAAGTTAGGGCGCGAGAGTCGGGCCCGCCAGGTAGCATAACTGGCTATCTCGCGGTAAAGCGTTGGTCTCTAACGGGTTGTGGCGTAGCTAGACGCTGGATTGTTTTGTCCAAAGTCTTCTACGCTCACTGCAGGTCGATAGAACGACTAATCATTAAAACTTCCTGTGGTGACGGGCTCGCCCGTTGTAGTCGACAACCTAAGTTGTCCCGTTCGGGAGCTAATGGGCCTATGCTGGGTTGGCCACGAAGACCTATTCTGTTCAGGGTCGGTCACACTCACGGGTCAACACCCATCCGACGGCCTCCACGCACGAGGTGCAAACCTGGGTAGGACTCTGGCCTTGGTCAGTTTCCCCTGGGAATCATACCTCTGGCGTTCCTGGACGGTCTGCGCACCGTGCGGCGCAGGCCAATCGATTGTGCACTCTGACTAACAGTCGGGGGAGTCTGGAAGCAGTATTGTTTCCTATAGAGTGGGGGTGGTTGCGGACCTTACGGCGACTACTCTTGAAATGACCTTCGGCCATCCGACCTGGGTGAAGAGCCGGGCAAAGGACGCCGTGGTCCGCGATAGATTCGGTATACACCGTTTCACCGCTTCATAAGGGAGAGGACCGCGCAAGCGACCTCGAACTCGGAAGCAATCGAGAGACCGGAGAAATCTGGTCACAATTGGAAGCAAGGGCGCGAGTGTCGGCCCGTCAGGTAACATTACTGGCTATCTCGCGGTTAAGGCGTTGGTCTCTTGCGGGTTGCGGCGTAACTAGATGGTGGACTGTTTTGTCCCAAGTCTTCTACGCTCACTGCAGGGAGATAGAACGACTAATCGTTAAAACTTCCTGTGGTGACGGGCTCGCCCGCTGTAGTTGACAACCCAAGTTGTCCCGTTCGGTGGTGAACGGTTTCGTGCAGCTTGAGCTACAAGATTCATTTTGTTCTTGGATCGGCTCAACTCACGTTCTATAGAAAGGAGAATCAAGGCATTGGCCTCTTTTCTTTAACGTTATTAACATCACTTAACGAATTCGATTATGGTCAGATGACTAATTTCAACATCACGCGATCAAATAAAAGCGGTTACCCATCCATGTATTGGACATGCCTAGCGGTGCATAACTTCAGTGAGCTAACGAGAACCAATGTTTTAACAGCTATGGAAAATAATACACTGTTCTGATTTACAATACAGAATGATAACAGCAAAGTTCTCTCGATATCTATGGAATAAATTAGACTGAAATATAAATGTAGATTAATAAAGGAGGAGAAGAAAAAATCTGCAGATTAGAGAGAGTTTTTTTGTCTCCATGTTTGAAGACAGCCTAGAGAGTCGCATTTAATACTCACCGACGGGAATATCGTAGAGCTCTTCGACGCGTTCGCCGTTGGCCTTGTCGTTGTTGTTGTCGGTGCGGTCTTTGCCGTTGAGTACTGGGGGAGAAGGATCAGGCTGGTTATCTTCTCGGGGGGAATTCCGGCCGGGAGCACTCTTCGGCGAAGACTCTTCCTTTTCTTTCTCTTCCCGACTCGGGGGAGTGGGCGAGTCCGAGTCGGGCGAATTCTCTCGCGCAGCAACTGCTGTGGCCACAAATGCCACCAAAAATGCACAAGCACACATAAAGCACATTCCAGCGTTAAAACCACAAGTCGAAGTTGCAAGTCAATAATCATCATCATCATTGTCTCAACTCACTCGAGTTTCAGGTTCAGCCAGCTTTATGGTTTATACATTGAAATGTACACACATTTCAAAATAGGGAGCATCGTAACCATCGACTTTCACTCTTACTTTGGATTATAGAGTATATTAAATAGACTTGAACAGACTTGAGATGAAAGGTAACAAGCAGGGGTTCTACTTATAGATATATATATACAATTGCATTTTCATTCAAGTAAAAACTATCATTTGTGAAACTTGAATAAAAGTGGGCAAGAGAGGAAGTCTCTTCTTCCATTTAGGAAAATCTGAATTGAATTCAAAACTTGCCAATACGTCCTTTCTGTCGCAAATGGCAGGGACAGGAATGGCAATGATAGGGACAACGATGCTTTTATTTAAACAAGTGAAGAAACAATGATGATATGTAACGATTTTGCAACACAGACAGCTCAGTGATTATATGCAATATTAACAACGTCCATTTCATTAAAATAAATCAGCTTAAAAACATCAGGCAAAATATCACAATTAAAATTGGTTAATTTCCGCAGTTGGGTTGCGGTTTAGCCATTCATTATTAAATAATAAAACTTTAAAATGTCAATATAAATTTTTAACATAAAATACCTTCATACTGGAAGTAACACAGCTATTAGTGAAGACTTTTAGCGCACGAGGGTTATTGGAAAGTCAGGTTTTATTGAAAGTTACTAATGGAGACAATTCCTAACAGAGTATCTAAAAGTCCATAAATGAAAGCTACTGATTAGACACCCCAATAAAAGTTGGTTGTTGATTGGTGAGGTCGTACGTAACAGTAAAGGGAAAATCACCAAAAGGGAGGTAATTTACAAACAAAAAATTACCTTTTGCACAGCTAGTGCACTAAACAGTTGGTACTAGTTTAATGACATCAAGTAATCGAAGTAGAGAAGTAGGGGTGACCTGTCATGTCACTCCTAATAATTAGTTTTATTTCTGTATTATACGAAATCAATAAATAAGTACTACCTAGCTTAATTAATCCCCATTGCAGGTGTCTCATCAGTGACTATAGCCAATCATTTTGAGCGTCGCCTTACCTTCTAAATATGAGGATTCTACAACGATTAGAGCAACTGGAGAAAGTGTATAGTGAAGAAGAGACTTACGCTGTATGGTGTTGGTGGGGGTGACATTTCCATTGTGAGAATTGAGGGTTGCAGTTTTGACGTTTGATAAAATAGGCGAGTGAAGGGGTTTCTTGACTGTGTAGGAGCCCCTCTGGCTATCTGTCGCCAATTTATCAGTGATGGCCTCTAACTCAAAGTAAACCTAGAAAAAAGAATTCAATTAAATATATGCGTAATCCGTTAGATAGGTACTTTCATTAATAAAATAACCGATAAATAAGAAAATAGTTTGTCTGCTGCAACCCATAAATTGATATGTTCCCACATTAAAATTGTAAGCTGCCTTGCTATAACATAATATTGGGTATATAACCTATGTAATACCTATGTATAACCTATGTAATTGCTGTTTTTCCACACTGCCCAAGTGGCCAGTGTGAACTTCGGTTTGAGTTGGAATTTCAAATTCAAATAAGTTTTAATTCAAAGCCATGTTATTTTTTTTAAGAATCAGCTGTTTGTCTTTCCGTCTTTTGTTTTTGCTCAAATATTTTCGTTTGTGCAACCATGGTCAAGTTGATATTTTGCATTATTTTCAAATATGAGATCCTGCGCCGGTGTTTTCTATTACAGCTTCATGCAGTCTGGCTATACAATTACCGTAAATGTGTACTGTTAAGAACTGCAAACAATAATGGAGAAGCTCGTGATTAAATAACTGAGCCTGGTCAATCGCTCATCGAGCCTGGTCAATCGCTCATTTCACTGCAAACAGTCGCAAAGTTACAGGAGTTGTGGCTGGAGACTCTTGGTCACCCACCGTACTTGCCAAACCTTGCTCCAATAGTTTCATTTTTTTTTCAGAACTTAGATAACTTTTTACAAGTGAGAAAAATCAACTTTGAAGAGTCAACTGTTCACGAGAGTTTTACAGCAGAGGATTTAAGCAAATCCCAATAAAATGACGTCTGCTTAGATAATAGGGGTCAATATTTCTATAAATTAAATATATTTTTTTATGGCCTCTGTTTAGAGATCTCTGCACGCCGGCCATTTATATAATGGAAGTAGCGCTGTTCGTTCGCAGAAATCTAGCCGATTTTAAAGTGAATGGTGTGCATCACCACTATCCAACAAGATCCCGAAGCATGCTACGTTCGGTAAGTCATGCATTATTCAAGTCGGAGAGGCCAGCCTATATCGCCGGCCCAGCGGTTTACAACAAACTCAGCGAGCACATTAGGCAGGCGCAATCTCTTGACGTGTTTAAGAGACGCCTTAAGGGTACCTCACAGATAAGGCGTTTTACTCACTGGAGGAATATTACTCGAGTGAAGTCTAAAATGGTGAAGTCTAACTTTGGTGGCTAAAAAGTTTAATGATCTCTTGGATGTTGTCTTGTATTTTCTCTTTTTACATTATTCTTATGTTTTTTTTTGTTTTTATGTTTATTTTTATTTTTTTTTAATAGAAAAAATGTTTTTTTGCTAATCTGTATGGATGTTTGCTAATCTTTATCTGACTTGTATACCAGTATACTAATAAAATGAATATGAATATATCGAATATTATGTCCTCTCCCTATCAATATGTCCTCATATCTTCATCTCTTCAAACAATCCAAGTCTGCCATTTCTATATCCAGAATGTAATAAATTGTATAATGTACATTTTGTATAATGTACATTTTGTATATTGTAATTGTATAATATACAAACCTTGGAAGTTTCGGAGTGGAAGAGTTGCTCTGCAGCGAAAAGAGTCTGTAAATTGCTTACGAGGAATAATATTCTAGAGTCATAGAGGGCAGGTAATTCATCGTGCAGCTCCGAGTTCA
This sequence comes from Micropterix aruncella, assembly GCA_944548615.1. NCBI lineage: Eukaryota > Metazoa > Arthropoda > Insecta > Lepidoptera > Micropterigidae > Micropterix > Micropterix aruncella. Next base: position 89,494 of record OX155955.1, read on the forward strand.
AAATTTCGTAAGTTCTCTTAGCCTCCTCCAGTTGTTCGCGTCCTCTTGTGACCTGTAAGAGACCAGACACAAGCACGACTTCAAGTTTTAGCAAAAATTAGGTTTATTTTTAAATCTATTCATATTTCAAGAATATCTAATTTCAAAATTGCACTATAACCAAAACAGGTGAATCTGTGCCGATTTTAAAGATAAGAGATTTTAAACCATACCATGAATAATTATTTTTAATTGAGATAATTTACTTTTTTGGAGCAAAATTCAATAAAAAGCTTGTGTATAAAAAGAAATAATTCCTCGTTGCAAAAAAAGTAATTCCAAATTCCCTTTAGATTGGAGGGCACCAGTACATAATTTAAAAAGGGTTTAGAAAAAGGTCACACTGGTAAGCGTCCCGCAGGTGGGTATTTTGTAGGACAGCAGGTCAGAATACTTCCAGGATGCGGAAGTAGAATCCCTAGCCACATTAAAACACCGGTTGTGGTTGTTACCAAAATTAAGCAGTGTCGGGTGCGGTCATTGTTTGGATGGGTGATCGCCTGAGTGTTGACTGCGCGATGACACAAATCCTCGCCTAGAAGCTGTCGCCGCTAGGTGACAAGGTGGGCTCCACAAAAACACCGTCTTGTGGTTAATAAAAACCACACTATAGCGGAGGAGTGGCCCCATACATAATCCCAATGGTCTCGTGACCTATATGAGTAGATATCTTACCTTGACGTCGTCTTTTCTTTTGGCCGCATTTGATTGAAGATTTTGAAAGGTATGCCTCTGACAATCGTAGTCTACTAGTTTCCTTCCACGCTTGTCAATTTTTTTCTGAAATTTAAAATTATCATTTCGTTTATCACTGGTGTAGGTTATTTAAGTTTCAACATAGAAAACCCTGAAAATTCAAAACCAAAATATTGTAATACCAAGGGAATTTTCATTATCATCTTGAAGACGAGGGGATTTCCAAGGGTGTTAGTATCTTATTACCTTTTTGTCAATTTCCATTATATAAGTGAAAGTATATGTTTATAAGGAACTGTACAGCATGTACCTATAATGCCAAAAAATAGTTATGAGATGCAAAAGTAGGTATTTAGATGATAAAAACGAAATCAGTGGAAAATCTCTTCAATTAATTATTAAAGAGAATAAATATATGAGTGTGGGTCAGCATGCTGAAAAAAACTGCATATTTGGATGGAAAAAAACGTTTTTTTTTTTCGAAATTTGAAGTTTATGCATTGTATTAGATAGTTCTCTGATCGTAATAAGTATATACAGTTACTTCAATAAAAATAAAAATCAGTTGTAACCCCAAGACATTCCCGGCAAACAGACAAGCCTCCCTCCAAACCCCCCTGTAAAACGTAATCAAAATACCTCTTTTAATATAATTTATTTAAAATAAACTCCATAAAGTCCAAAATTTAAAAAACCCAAAAACTGAAAAAAATTAATTGGAAAACCCGTAATTTTGAAGGTTATCTATCTAAGCTTAATTAATGGGAGACTAAAAAATTCAAATTTCTTGAAAAAAACAGAGATATTTGATATTCTAATTAATGCCAAATTCTTATTAGAAAATCGAAATTCAAAAATCTAAGTTATTTGTGGATACCTATTTTAAATTTTCGACTCGCAATAAGCCTAAATATCCTTCAAATCCAGAATAAACACTAATAACGTCACAAACATCGAACAGCGGTTGTAGGTATGCAGTGTGAGTAAAGGGAGCCCTCTTAACAATGTATTTGATATGTGACTATAATTTTTTTACCCAACAAAATATTCGGTCCGTAAACCTGAATCAGCTGGATACCGAATGTTTAAAATACTGCTGGATATCCGTTTTACCGCATATTATTCGGTATTCAGTCATCGCTAGTAAATACATATATGTAGGTACTGGAATGAAAATCTTGGATAAAAACGAAAAAATCATGCATAAATATATCAATGAAAAATAAAATGAAACTACATTCTTACAGTAAAGGTGGAGTAAGGCATTCGCCACAGGGCTTTTCACTGAGCACTGAGCGTCTTTAGAAAAACTTGAAAATTTCTCCTGCAGTATCACTAAATAATATAAAAGGCAAGTCTGTCTTTCTGTCTGTCGAAATAACTCGATAACTGACCGATTTCGATGCAGTGTTTTTTAAAATAAATTCATGGCTTCCATCTATTTTAAGCTACTCTAAATTCTAGTCGGCTATCAACCCTTCGAGACATGAGCGATGACCGTCGCTCGGGTCGCCCTACGACGGCAGTCACCGAAGAAACGGTTAAAAAAGCTGAAGAAGTGAAGATTTCGACAGGTAGTGCGCACAGTATTTTACATGATCGCTTAAGGATGAAAAAGCTATCCGAACGCTGGGTACCTATATGCCTACGGTCGCGCAGAAAAAAACTTGACTGAAGATTTCGCTTTCGAAGATGTCAATTTCAAAACATGTTTTTTTAGACCCAATGTCAAAATGATAAAAAAAATGTTCCTCTTTAGTTTCTTGTACTGTTAACCCTTGAAACAAATGTATATCAATTATATATTTTCAGTAATCCAAAAGCTATAACTAACACATTGGGCCAAATATAATCTGTAATTAAAACGATAATATTAATTAGTATGTATATTACATTCTCTACTAGAAATTAGATATATGCAAACTAATCTAAAGGCTCTATCTAAGGAGTCCGCCGCATCACATCACAATAAGGACAATCCTGCAGAGAAGCATAAGAAGTGTCGGGTTAGACTGGGTGAATTGAGCATCTGCACAACTCCTTCACTCGCCGGTTACATATCTGTGCATAAGGTGTGGGTCCGAAACCCGAGTACGCCCAGCAAAATTTGCATATTCCATTAGTTAGTCTCACCTTCATTTCGGGGAACTGTCCTTGGTATGTGTTGAGCGGTATTAGCACTTGGTCGCCTAATTTGTGGGAGAAGTCTTGCCACAGCATCTCCATGTTCATGGCTTGGTTGTTGAGCAACTCGTGTCCCGACCACGACGTCTCGTACACGTCCGAGATGGCTTCCATCAGTGACTTGGATGCTGTTTGCACGGCTACAATTGCACACAAAATATGATATTAACGTATGGGGTGATGAACGATCGGCAGAGCGAAGTGGAACACCAAAAGGTGTTTTTATAAATTTTATTTACAAAGCTGCCGTTACCTCGAATACATCGAATGTAGTTATTGAATTCTTTCTGAAGTCTAGTTGCCTGCTGCTGCTGTCGGTTGAAGTTCTGAAGGTGGTCGTCGAAGATGTCATCGGCCGTGCGGTCCACTTTGCCCAGGTTTTGCAAGATCTGGAATAGAAGAAAATAAAATATGTACAGCAAACTATGTGCAAACGTGGCAAAACATAAACCTTCATAAATATATCAGTCAAATATATCGATAAAAAGCTATAAATATAGCACTAATTGCTATTCCATTGCAATGATGAATCTGTCAAGAGGGGTGCAATAAAGGGAAGGGGAAGAGAGAGGAAGAGAAGAGAATTCACAAGCTTCTTAGACCCAATAAACTCAGGCGATGCAGGCGAACCTTTTGGCAAATATACACAATCTTAAACTATGGTATTTTTATTGCATAAACTCTTTTGAACCGGTTAGGATTAAATGAATGCAAAAAAAACAGAACCTATGTTTTCTTTCTTTTCTCACTTGTTTACGCATTAATATAATCTGATAGTTTTTAAAAAATGAATGCAAACCCTGGAGATAACACAAAGAACAAACTATACAGTTATTGCATTATCGATACAGATGTAGCAATTCATACGAACTACTCTGGTACTTTTTACAGGATGCCCATTGACTTGGCATGTTTGGTCTTTTTACGTCACATTTGAAATCAAAGGCGGAATTTCCAGAGGATATTGAGCCACTCTACAATGACTATAAGTCCCAGGTATTTTACAAAAGTCCTAAGTCGGAGTTTCCTCGTCTAAAGAACTATTTATTTACAATTAAAAAGAGTTGAATACACATTGTGAAGATAATTGAAATTTCACCTGAAATGTGGATGGCTACGAAAACATAATTAATTGACTTGAAATAATATTACACACTTGATAAGTAGTTACGCGCGCGCGTTTTTCAATTACTACTTATTTCGTTTCTACAAACCGAAACAGGTAGACGAGATAGTACTATATACCGCTGGTGAGTAGCATTTCATTGCTCCGTGAAACGATGAAAGAATGTTCGTTTCAGGTCAAAAGGGGTGATATTATTCAGCTAAGGCTTCGCGCGGTTCCCATTACTACCAAAACCTGGACTTTCAATAGCAGCATGGCTCAAACAACCGCGGTCATTGTTCCGGTGACGTAAGTAGTGAGGTATTTATATACGAGTATTAAAAATATTGCGCGGGCGTCCCACGGCAACACACCAATCCAAATAAATGTCATGATCCAGGCGGCAGAAAAGGAGACATGTCAAAAGAAACGATTCTACACACCTAATAAGTTCGTAAGCGGACGCCAGCATTACCGATCTAATGCGAAATACAACAAAAGAATAACATATACATATAACTATTGAGAATATACCAGTTTGGCGATATCCTGATATGGCGATAAACAAACCGCCAATAACCCGCCAGCAACTCGACGCCCAACTCCTTGCGGACCCGAGGGCTCGCATGGAAGGAGCTTCAATTGGCAAGGTGATACCACTAAAACCCAGCTCGGAAAGTGGCAAGGCTGACTTCTCCACATCTGTTATAAAAAAAACTGAATGCTATTATTTATTTATTTATATTATAAACACAAGTCTAGCATTATTTTTTATAACATTACCCAACAAACCTCTGCAGGTTTTATTATTTGATTTATATATCGTAATGGAAATTTACTAAATTTGTAGATAATAGTTCTAATTAATATTTTGTTAATACCTATGTCTAAAACGTAATATTTTCGGATTTGTTTTCCTTCAACTGCGAAGTGAACATATTTAATTATAGAAAAATACATATTGTACGCCTGATTGGTAAACTGTATAGCACATACAATAGTACCTATCCATTTTGTACGACCTACTTACAGTTCACAATAAAGAATTATTATTATTATTATGTACTAGTTCGTATAATATTAGTATCGGCGCTGAGTAGCAAGGCTGAGAGAAAGTGGCATTAAATTCTGTTCTTTTTTACAAACCATGATGATTCCTTTATATTTTTTATATCTTGTGGCAGTTAATTAAACACAATCGGGACTATATATATTGTATGTTATGGTTTTTATTGTCCTTTTGTAGAAGGTCGTATTCTTCCGTCTTCTGTCTTTATTTTGAAGGCTCGCTCGATGTCTTTGTTTTTACTCTTTATTGTGACATTTCACAATGGGCGAGTTTATTAGCATACGATAATCTCCTATAACCAACCCTAATATGACAAATTAATACTGATCTACGTTAAGTAAATGGATATATTTTTGTCTGCTGATAATTTGCACTTCCCAGTGCCTCGCAGTAAGGCGTTGGACTCATTCGGGCTATTGTCGTAGTTTGATTGTGGATTGCGTTGTACATTAAGTATTAAGTCTTTACGCTCACTCCCTGGGAGACAGAATTGCACGATGTCGTTATAACCCCCTGGGGTGGCTGGTCCCCCGTATTAAATGACACTCCTCAATGCTGATATTCAAAATAGTGAAATATACGACTGACATTGATTATTTTACGCTACTTGATTGCATGGAGTTAAAAGCAGACGCAGTTTGTGTGTTTTATAAGTTAGTCCGTTAGTATTTATTCGGCATGAAAGTTCTACTAGAGATTGATAAAATAATGTTAAATTAGAAGGTTATTAAGATCGTGAATTTGCTCAGTGCGACTCGAAGTTATGGCTAGAGAAGCTAGGGCTTATACGATGGGTCTGGTTGCGGATTAATCGAGAGGTATATCCTCGGTTCTAGTCTACGTATGGAAGGGCACAGAGAAGTACCCGGCGAAATAGTCGCGGCGTTGCGACGGCAGGGCGGAAGGCAAATAAAAACCACCTCACTATCTTTCCTATACACGGCAACTGAAGAAGAAGAAGAAGAAGAGGTCGCCCCCTCGGCCCAGAGCGCGGCGAGTCCCGTGGCGACTATCCACTCGCAAATCCTCCGGCGAGAAGCCGTACGATCCGCCGACGACGTAGCTACAATACATACACAGTAAACACCCTTCGATGCGAAATACGAGTTTCTCTGTATCTGTAACATAATCTAACATCGTCCTTATCCCCCCGGCGCCTAACATAAATATTTTGATTTCGAAAATAGAGAATCAGACAATCTGAAATTACGAGCAAGGGTAATTTTGAGTAAATTTCGCTAAAATTGGCCGGTAGAATCGTCCGCGATGCTTACATATTATGATATGCTTCCAGGCGCGAGCGGGCGTATATCTCGTCGACTCGCAAATATCTAGCCAAATCTTGCAGCGTTTGAAGCGTGGAGACCGAGAAATCGTTGAAAGTCGCCAAGAAGAGTCACTTCGCTCGCCTCGCCTCGATCGATCGTTTCTAAAAATGTACATGTACCGCCATTGATTATATATGGTACTAGTGGAATGTTACCCGGCGATGCTCGGGTACCCGATTCCTTCCCCCTCTCAATCTTCCCCCTCTCCTACCCCTTCCTCCCCCTAAGTAGCCTATGTTACTTATCGCTCCTTCAGCTAGTTCAATTAAAAAAAATCACAGTTTCATTGGTCCTCTACTTCCACTTTCACATTTATAAAATTTTCATGGCGATCGGTTGAACGGTATAGAAGTTGATGTGATGCAGCGCCATCTAGTTGCAAAATACAACAAATTGGATGGCGTGAAAATATAATCCGCCCCCAAATACCTGTGTATACCAATTTTCATGGCTATGAATTGAACTGTATAGAAGTTGATGTGCTGCAGCACCATCTAGTGACGATTACTCTGCACGGCTTCTCAATGCACGGCCTAAGGCTAGGGATACACGTTATATGCTATCCTAGTGATAACTGTGATATATCAGAAATAGATATAACGAATAGCCTATTATCGATGTATGATAATATCGCAGGTTAATATATCGATAGCTCAATATAGGTTAGCGATAGGTTATTATATCGATAATAATAGGCGTGTTTAAAGCGCCATCTAAAGCGCGCCGCTATACCGGTTACCACGAACTCCGCCATATTGCACGTAAGAGAATAATAATATTTTTTTGAAAATATGAGTGCCATCTACACGTTGCGTTTCGTAGTAGATTCCTAACTGCCGAATCGTAGTATTGCAATGAGCAATCGAATACGTACATATATACGTACGCTATATAACCAATAGTACTGTTAAAGAGTCAAGGGAATTAATATCGGAGGATATCGCCATATATGCAAAAGAAGAGTCCAGACGGGATAATATTACATCCATCGGTCGTTCCACACAGTAGCTGTAGCCCGAGAACATTATTACCTTGTATACATTGCGGTACTCGGATAGCATAAAGAACGCGGCCATTGTGCATTAAACGGAGGTGCAAATGAAGTGGTTACGTTGACAATGGCGCTTATTGCTCAATTGGGGACCGGCAAGGCGAGGCGGTCGTCGCATTAGACTGTTTCATTCGGACAAATCATAATAATATTTATTCGTCGACACGAACTTCGCTCTTTTGTATCGGCCGAGAGGCCTCCGCGCTCGAAACGCTCCGTTTTCGTCACCGTGGATCCTTTCGATCGAGTCACTGAACGCCAGGAAAGTGAACTATCTACGTAATGTAATACTAATCGATACAATCGAGCGTAACGACCGGTAAGTAAGAGGAACCTGAATTCCGCGCGTCTGTCCGGGTGCACTTTCCAATGCGTTTGCATTTTAAGCGCACCGCACCTATGTAGCCTGCAGCGAGAGACAGAAAGAGAGAGAAATTCATCGGACACGGTGTTTAATGTGATTAACTAGCATGGAATCGCTGGCGCAATTAATTACAATAGATTCTGAGGTGGTTTTTATATTGATTGATGTTCAGATACCGCATATCTGGGAAGATGGGATAAGAAAATCACGGGGTCGAATTTGAAACACTCGCCATTAAATAATCTTACAATAATGCCTCACTACTACAGAATATTATTATAAAACTATCAATACCTGAATGGTTTTTTTAAATCCGTTGAGGTATATACATTCTGTTGAAGAATATAAAAAAACGGTTGTGTCACCCCAAGTTGTGAACGCACGAAAACAAATTTTTGCGCGCTCACAACACTTTCGCTCTGCCGGGAAAGTAAAATACACAGATTATGACCCCTCGACGAACGTATTTTAAAACCGTCGATAAAAAACGAACGCACAAATAAGAACTTTATTTTCTGTTTAGGTTTTACAGAAATTACAATAGTTACGAACGTGCTTTTTAATATGATGATGATATTAGTGATTTTTGGCAATTTATGCGGCAGACTGCACAATTGTGCATACGAAATAATTAACCGATTGCAGTAGACGAAGTTGTCTACTGCTGGAAGCTAAGGAGCTTTGCTAACAGAAATTTGCTTTCGCCAATGAAAATAAACATAACGTAATTACTAACTATGGGTAAATTTCATCAAGATTTCTCGAAAATTTAGGCAGCTACTGAAGCGAACAATCGCGAAGTTACGGAATTATTAAAGCGGTCGTGGGTAAACTTTACCCATGGTCCAGCCACGTAATTGCAATTACAGGATCACTTTAGCAACAAAGAACTAGACGCTAAAAGCACAGTATACTCTGCTAAAAGTGAGTGGAGGCGTTTAAGACGCGACTGCATCGTGCAATGCTTCGGATCAGCTGAACAGACTATGAACAAGGGACTATTACAAAAATGTGGAAAACGCATGGATCTCGCATGATGCATTGCAAATACAGGAGTATATAAGTTCTTCTATGCCGTTCATCATCATCATCATGTTGATATGTTAGTGTCTATTTGTTAAGATAACTCTAATACAACATCATCCATAGTCATCTGGTAGGACTGGATTTCGAAAGAGTGAGAGATAGCGTATCGCGTTGACGTTTCCGGACGGACCTTTGATTCCCGTAGCGCGAGAAGCCGCCGACCCTGGTATGACTGGTGTGGCTGACGCATAGGTCGAGTGCGTAGGACTATGCGACTCGCGATCGCCGACGCCCATCGCTATCGGCCAGCAGATCGACAACACTGCCTTCACTTTCCTACTATGTACGATACCACAGAACAATGACAAGGCTGCGATCAGCTGGCTTCTCGCTCGAGCGGGCTACGCTACACTGTTTGCATGGAGGCATGCAGCGATCGGTCACAATTATACCACACCGTGATAACAACTCATTAATTAGTTGTTTAATTTCATTCTTTCAATTTGAACGTGTGGCAAGTTTGATATCGTATCAATTAAACGCCCATCGGACGTTTGATATTGTATCAACTTACGCGCGCACCGTACATTACATTATAAAACACTTCTTTAGGAAGGTACATCAACCGCTACAATGGGGTAAGTCTATCTATGGGGACGCGTCCCATACATTTTTGCTCATCCTCCTTTGTCGAAGAATACCTGATATAATGTCACCATAATCCGATGGTTAGCATTATCATGTCGCTAAATTATATCACATTAAATAGTCTTTTTTTTTTAATTAGTGCAATCCGCTGGTTTGTAGCAAAACTACTTCTAACAAAATGTGAAGAAAATAAATAATGAATATAATACGTTTATTATATATATTATATATGTATTAGATAAATCAAAATATAATAATTCATCAATTAAAATAATAAATGCATTATAATTAAGAAACGAAAACAGAACGAAATTAAATAAGGGCCTTCATTTCAACGCCGAACTATCTCCTAGTTGTCAGTGGTAGCGTATGCATAGATGGAATTCTACTTTACAGTTTACATCTTAGATTAAGTTTCAGAGAGAGGAGAAAAAAATGCATTCGTGTACACGGCAGATAGCAAAAAATATCCAGGTCCAATCTGGCCAATTTTGTTTGAAGTCTAAGTTATTTTGTCCTCATCGGGTGCCCCTTTGAAGTTATCATTATTGGTTGAGATGTTATTGGCGTTGAAAGCCTGCGCTGCGAAGCGCTAAGGATTGGCGCTATATATAAAGCGGCAAAAAAGCGTATTTTGAATGTTTCTCTCATGGACAACGTTACACGTGTTACCCTTTCGCATGGTACGTAATCAATATGTGTTCGCATTAATCTTTACGCGTTGGGCGCACAATATATAGAGAAATTTTATAAAACATCCAATGAAGAATCGATGAAACTATTGGAGTATTGCCAATGTTAGGACAAAAATACCTCACTAAATAAGTTTACCAATAAAAGATAATAGACATTTGGGCCCACTTTTCCAACAGCTGGAAAGATCTCTTTATGTACAACATTTATTAATATAACGACTGATCTCAATGAGCCGTTTCTGAGTTATATCCTAATAAATATGGCTTATTGCCTATATCCTCTAGGCCCTAGGGCACAACACATCCAGGCATTGTATTTTTAAATACCTATTTAAACGAAAACCGTCGCAGAATAGGTACCCGCAACGATAAACGGCATACGCTGTGTGAGTACAAACTATATATATTACTTTAACAGCAGTATATGGAGGGAAAATAGTGGGATATGTACTATATGGCTTGAACTCTGTAATGTGCCTCATGATTTCACTCCCGCTCTGTTTCGTGACGTATGCAATATGCTAAGGTCAGCTAATCAATATGGTGTGCCCAGTGTACAATCATAATATACTATCTTTTATGATATCTTCACTGCAAATCATATATTTTTAATAAATAATTGGCATGGGGGCTATCGTGTAAAAGGTTATATTTAAGAAGATTCCGAACTTCAAAACTCCGAAACGGCTCATAATTGAGGTAAGTTGTAGTAGTCATAAATACTCTAGATAAATATATATTTCCAATGGTAAATACGTTATTGTTATTGGAGAGATAGGCCCAGCGCCCATAGATTTTGCCCATTGTCCTTTGTCCGTATTCTTTAATTAGAGTAAGCAATGTTTTGGCCAGAAATTCGACCAAAATTGTCTTCGACATTGTAACCTCATCCCGCGTCTGACGTCTCGTGCGAAGCCGGGCGGGTAGCTTGTACTAGTAATAAATAAAGTAACCAATGGCCATAGTATTAATCGCATCTGTCAGCAGTATTCGATCGGGCTTAAAACCACCAAAAAGATTCCTATAATAATTGTATTCGGCAACGTTTCGCTTTACAGGCAAACTTAATTTTGCCCTCTGAGTAGCGATAAAATATAATTATGTAAAATTGTAGACGCAATGAAAAAAATAGGCGAATCGCCGAACGGGCCGTAATGGAGGCGATCCGGCGCGGCGTTGGAGGAGCCGGCGAAATGATGTAGTCAGATATTGCCGTTTCTCATAATTTATATCTCACGAAAAGATTTCAGTATCTGTCTGCTCTGTCGCTGGAAATAACTACGTGACGCGACTGCGGATGGTGCATGACGTCACTCTTTATCTATCGAGTTTTGATCGATTGCTCATTTATTTTGTCAATGCAACGCGGGCGTGGCGCGAGAAACTCTGGCGAAGGCTTCCTCCCGGAAAATGTCAGGAGCTACGATCGCCATGCTGTGCGATGTAAATCGGGGAAGCTTATGAGAATTGGCGAGTACGAAAATAAGTGAGTCGACGTGGCCATTGTGACCTATAAGCTGAAAGTCGGTCGTCCGCACGCCAGGCTATATTTAACCGCATCGAGCAGGCTGACGGGAGAGCAGGCGACACTCGGACCACTTTTCCGAGAGACGCGCGCGGGTGTCGGACTCTCTTCATAATCTCCATGCTGTCTTTGACTTATCGACGCTGTAGTCGAACTACAGCGTCGATAAGTTGCGGAACGGTAATTTCTTGCGGTTTGACTACCACTTTACACAAATGGTCGGGGGCCACGGTGACTTCAGGGCCAAACTTTTTGACTTAGGGCTCGCCGATGATCCTTGGTGTGTGTGTGGTGGCGGTCATCAGACTGCAGAGCATATACTATGGTCGTGCTCGTTACTGTCGTACGCCAGGGAAGAACTGCTGGACGCGATGTGTGATTACATAAGTGGATATCCCATTTGGTATACTGACCTAGTCAGTAGCAAGGAGTGCTTTGCGGCATTTCGTATCTTCGTGGCGCACTGGGCGTCGCGGCTAGAAGAACTGAGACTTCAGGGCACTCCCCTCTAGGTACGAGTGACTTGCCGTCTCCGTGAAATACATGCTGCCCTCCGCGCTGTGCCGGTTTTAAACGCCGGTGCAGCTTAAAATTAAACTTTGTTTGTATTGTTTCTCTCCCTAACGGGTGTGTCCGTGCCACCGTGCCAAGCTCGTTCTGTCCCCACTCTCTTCTTGCTGTTGTTTGCGAATGCTGCTTAATTTATAGCCTTTGCACTAGCACCTGCCAAAATATGAATATATTTTTGAATTTTATTTTATATACTGCGTATTGTAACTATGTAATGAAATGTAATGTACATACATGTATGTGTATGTAAATGTAAAATGTAAAAAAAAAAGAAAAACATGTAATTATGAAACGAATAAATAAATAACTCCTTGGGGGATTGGATAGGGATAGAAGCCTCTGATATTTGGATATACTATTAAGCTCGGGCAGAAAATACGACTATAGTCGTTATAACTGCTCGGGTGGCGGATGGATTGGCTTCTGCCTCCATCCACCTCGTTGGAGTAAGAAAATGAAAAAAAATGTAGTCGAACTAGTGGTTATGTTGCTTTCCCGGCCCAAGGGAAAGTATTGCGAACGCGCCAAAAAAATGATATGAAGACGAAAATATCCATTTTATCCATGACGTTCACATCGCAGAACCACTTCCGATCGCGGAGCACAAATACGACAAGTGGTGTCTAGATGTTTTCTATCCGCGCACGGAATGTTTGCTGCTTGCATAACAATCTGCCGGAAAGGTCAGCGATCGGGCCGCTCACTCTTTGCAATACACCCACCCCTAGGTCGAATGCGAATAGTGGGAACTAATACAGACGACATAACAGAACGTTCTATGTATAAAACAGTAATAACTATCGAGCAGAAAGTGAGATGGCCTAAGTGATCATAATCCATTCAAGTTAAAACAGAGCTACAAAGCTATCGTGCCGAAGAAGCACACGTTTCTCCGTTATTGTATTCTCTTCTGGGCGCAATACACCATCGATCTAATAAGGCAACATATTTTTTTATTGCAAAAACGGGCCATTCGAATTTTAAGTAATCTGGCTTATGTAAAATCATGCCGTGGTCATTTCAGAAAGCTTAAAATCCTCACCCTTCCATCTCTATACGTTTTAGAATACGTTAAATTGATCACAAAAAACCTAGCTCAGCTGCCCGATACATTCAGATACCCATAAACACTTTACCAGGGGGGAGAAATAATCTGATTCTTCCTCGTCCAAATATAGAACTTACGTCGGAATTATATGCTACAATAAGCTACCCTCTAGTATAAAAAAATATGCCGCGAAGGAAAAATGCTCCAATTTAAAAATAAACTCAAATTATATCTCATTGAAAGAGAATAGTACGACATTAACGATATCTAAAAACTGTATGTATCTCGACTATCTCTTTCTGTAATAGGTTTTAAAACGATTTTCAATTTGACTAAAATGTATTGATTATTTCTATTATTAGGTAGGCACATATTAATTATACCCTGACTATTTTTATTTGCAATATAATCACTAAGACATTTTTTTTTTGACAACCGTCACATTTTTTTTGTTATTTTTGACATTACATTTATTAATTTTATACTAAAAAAACTTTTTATAGGTATTTTAAAGAATTAATTACTCTGTGTTTTTTATCTGGTAAACTAAATGGTGAGACTCGATTCTACAATAATACCTTCTTTATTCTTACGAGTATCCTTTTATGTTTTGATTATTAATAGAAGAATTTGATCATTAATGAAGAATTCAATCATATCACGACCAAATGTAAATGTAATACAACTGTTTACACAACTATATGTATTAGTTTTTAGGACAATAAATTATTTGATTTGATTTGATTTGACACAGACCTGAACATCTTGTTTATGATATTTATTTATATATTTTATTTTATAGTAAACTTACAGACAGCAAATAGATGATACGAGTATTGGTAAAACCTAATTAAACAAAACTAATTTACTATCCTATGAACAGTTTGCAACGCTTGCATAACAACTTATGACATGTATACATGAGCATGTTAATAATGTAAAAATGTAATATAAGGGAAGTTGTTAATATTGTAAGTGGGAAAAGTGGGGTATATAAAGCAAAAATGTAATATGAATAATTGGATATTAATATTTCCAGTATAATATAATAATTAGTCCAGTATAATATAATAGTCATATAATACAGTACAGTAGCATGACAGTTAGGTTAAGTCTAGATTTGATCAAATATTTCATTAAATTCATGGATACATAAAATATGTTGAATCCTTTACATACGGTATCAGAAACACGATACATTTCGGTGAGAGGTCTATTCGATGCGTTATTGCTATTGCAAGCGACAAAATAAAAAAGAATGAGAGCTCCTCGTTAGCCGCGGTGGCACACGAAATTGAACATTTGCTAGACTAGCCGGGCTGTCTAGTCGATTGTGCAAAAGCTTATGAAGGCACGTTATGGCGTTAATGGTCTAGCGTGTTTTTAAATCTATGAGGTTAAAGTGCGGAAGACGCTCTACATAACCTCTCAGAATATTTTCGAGGCCACATTTGTTCGACAGCGTGCGAGTGAATTTCTTTGAACTCTTCAAATCTATCGCTGTGAACACTGTAAATCGGATTCCAAATTACCGATCCACACTCCAGAACCGATCTAATCAAGAAAACTAAGCTATATACCTATTCAAGAAACTTTTTGATTTCGTTATTCGTATAAGCTGTATTGATAGTCAGGAATGAAGTTTTTCATCGTTTGAGCAAAAGGGCAAAAGTCCACTGTTTAGTGCAGGAAAACGTCGACGATTAGCGAGTTTGCCAATACCGTCTCGGGTCCTCGCACTCAACGTTTAAAAACGTTGTCGGTCACTTCGTCTACACTTTTGGAAAAAGGGCTCTACGTCCTAAACGTATTTAGCCGCGTAATCATGTTTAATACACACACGTCCGGCCAGCTGGTCGAATGGAGTGCGAGCGGTCGCGGTACTGTGAATCGAATAAAACATCCTACAAAACTGGACAATAGTCTCTTTTAAACATCTAACAAACATGAAATCGAAGACTATCGCGGTTGTTTCCTTATTATAAAGCTATTGTATTATTATTTATATAGATTTACGTATTATTCGTTATTATTTATGTAAATTTTCGTAAAATTGTTGGTACCTTCCTAAACATATTAGGTATGTAATTAATTATAAATGTCTAAATTACTATAAAAAAATATTTAAAAAAAAGTTTTTGTTACACCAATTTACAATGGTGGTCGTAATGCAAACATTTTTTAAACTGAATTTATGAATATTTTTTGTAAATACTTGTCAAAATAATCACTAAACTAGCTGAAACCCGTTGAATTCAAAGATCACTTTATTAATTAAAGAGGATAATGAATGTTCTACTATAATACGACTCTGGGCACGAACTATGTCAATGCAATTTAGTTATCGCCCGTTGACTACACCTGTTGACTACAAAAAGGTCGCGCGGTGGTTCGGCAGATGGCGCTATCATTTTTATTTTTCTCTTTTGAAGACTTTTTTTATTTTTCTCTATTGTTGACATATCTACAGATAAAGAGCTTTTTTAGACACCTCAACCAAATTTTGACACCTACCCGTTCTCTTAATTTGGCCGTTACAGGAAAAACACGTTTATTTTTTTTATTCTACTCTTAAGATGACTTTTTTATTTTTATCTTTTGATGACACATCTACAGACCGAGAGCTTTTTTTAGACACCTCAACCAAATGTTTACATCTAGCCGTTCTCTCAATATGGCGGTAACAGGAAAAACACGCTTCAAATTAAAATATATAGATACCACATTATGGAAATAATAATAATAATAATAGAACAATATGTAAAGCTAAAAAATATTATGTCCAGCTAGCATGTTTTATTGGATACAGTGTGCGGCGGCGCGCGCTGCCCGATAACTTATCATTCCAGGCAGGCAGCGTTGCTACGCGCATGTCTCTAATGCCTCTACAACTGAGTGGAATGCTCATCGAGAGGCAAGTGCATTTCACGGATTATCGGCAGGAACATTTACGACGGCCACACCCAAACGTCGTGATTGTTGTGTGAATTACGGTCACAAATGTGTATTGTTAAAATATTGTATTCAGCTTCACGTCCCCTATACCTCAAATCTTGCGACTGATTTTTCTACTACTTATACTTAACCGATTCTCGTGACACTTCACACATTTATTCACTCAATTCCCGTGAAAATACAAAACATGATAATTTCAACCTTCGTATTCAAATCCTGATGCTGCAGGAGTACTGCCTGCCTAAGCCGTGAGGCTTGAGGATCTGCTGATTTTAAATTAGTGTTGTGGGTTCCAAGCGAAGGCTTTGTCATTAAAAGTCCCAGCTCCTGAAACCTGATGGTGCGATGGTACGCGAGACTCGATGACCTGCTGGTATTAAATTGGAGGCCAGTAGGCCACAATAAATGACTTTAGTCGTTGAACTACCACAATAAAAAGTTAAAAATAAAATAAAGGTATAAAAACTAAACGGTTTTATTGTACAATTATTTGATGGTGTTAGTTACTAAGTTAGAAAATAATTATAGGTCACCAATCTGGGGCTTTGATTAAACCAAAATAAAATCGTGGGCGCATTTGACGGAAAACTTTCTTATTTTTAACCATGGAAATCATATTAGATCAAATCTACGAAAGAATGTTTAGTACCAAATATACCCTACCATTTTATATTAGTCTGATCAAAGTTCCTGATTGGTGGCCCTTAGTTATTTTCTAACTTACTGCATCATCAATTGTGCAATAAACCCGTTTAACTTATAACGTTTTTTGCTTATTTTATTAAAAAAGATATATCTCCTATGTTTGTGGATTTATTTTATTAGAAAGAAATATCTCCTAAATATGTTTTGTGGCGAAAAAATGGTCGTTTAGATCTGATTTTTCAAAGCACGCGGGCTGGGCGCAAGTGCACGTATTTGGAGTACCTAGACTTGATTGGCGTGCCAAAAGTCGGTCAAGATACATCTCATCATTAATATCGCCGGGTTCGACTATTTCAAGACCGAAACCATCGTAAGAGGGTAAAACGGTTTATCTTTGCCTGACAATTTCAGATAATTTTAAAAATAAAAATATGAGATACATGTTGTAATACGGGGTATAAAATTTGTCAAGACCTTGACACGTAAACGCTGGATTCGCTTTTTCGGAAATTATGTACATGAATTCAAACAAACTGAATTGAAATAGAATTCATTCATAATCACGCGCAAACCAATGCACAATAAAAAATATATATTATGGATGTGTGTATAGACACTTATATTTCATAACCTTGTCAACCATCATATTTGGGTTGTTGCGTAGTCCCTGTTTACTTACGTACGCGTATTTTAGGATACCAAAGAGCGCGCGATTTGTGCGCGATTTAGAAGCGGATATGGGGCTTCTCTCTATATAACCATGGTGTTACAAGAGGCGCGCGTTTCGAACCCCTTTAATTGAATATAATGATCGTATTGAATAGAGGATTAGGGTCAATGGACATGTCAATTTCGCACTGTTACAGTAGGTAATGTCGGTCAGAGGCGGTGGGGCGCGCGGCTGAAACGGTTGGCAGTTGGCCGGCGCGCGCGGAAGCGGCCGACGACGGAGACGACCGGGTGACGACGCCAGCATTATTATTTCACGGGTCTATAAAAGATGTCGGACGATCGATCGAATGGTCATCGCTGACCTTTCCGGTGGACGGACATCAACATACATTATCGACCGACATGAATAGGGATGTCGATGCATCGGTCTCATTCATTCAACCTGCGTCCATGCATCCAAAATTTAAACCATTGGAAAATATGATTAGTATGAAAAGAC
This sequence comes from Micropterix aruncella, assembly GCA_944548615.1. Lineage (NCBI taxonomy): Eukaryota > Metazoa > Arthropoda > Insecta > Lepidoptera > Micropterigidae > Micropterix > Micropterix aruncella. The sequence goes on from OX155955.1 coordinate 107,613, forward strand.
TTGCGGCCTTACTTAGTATGTTTGCTTAAAATTTAGGACCGAGCTTAGCGACCGTCCATCGAAAATCGTTACTTCGAATCGTGCTTAGCTCTAGGCAAAGGCGTAGCGGCTGTCATTCTCAAATGTCATTTTACGCACGCGGCGAGCCAAGTTTAACAAGTACATCTTTGTTTTTTTCAGGTTTTCGCATTATGGATAAATTAAGGAGTATTTTCCGAGTTTTCGAGGAATTTAAGAATATTGAGGCTTCGAAGAATAGCTAAACCATAGAAAACCGGTTCGATCCGTTTACCGAGCTAACAGAAGAAGAGTTTTGCTCAAAATATCGGTTAACCAAAGTAAACATGATGAAAATCGTCGATATGGTAAAGGAACAGCAGGCGAAAAAGGAGGAAATATTATGCCCGAGCTTCAAGTGGCAGCTGCTATAGGTACGGCAATGGGCACGCAACGAGGTACATAAAAAGCTTTGATTAGCTCTTCTCCTTGTTTCATCTTAGCATTTTCATATCCCACGTTTTCAAACTAACATATGTTTTCGTATTTGTTTGCTTTGACAGCCAAACTTTATTCTAAATAAGGCTCCGAGTCTCCATGAGCTTTACTTGAGCTTCATATTGAGTAGTGTAATGCGCGTCCCTCTATGCGTGGGCCGGTCCGTGTGTGTCGAAGGGTCTTTTATTTGAGCCGAAGCCTTCAACTTCCCATAGGCGTCGGAATAGATTCGCTCACTTATTAAGTCATCTGACGTAATGCCAGCCACTTACGACCAGATTTATTGCCCGCCCACTAATTTATTCTTGTATCTTTGTTTTCGCGTCTTCGCCGCGCTTTTGCCACTCAATCTGTGATTATGATCCGCCAAATTATGTAGGCATGCACATTCGCGATCAGGGTCGCCTTCCATTTGCATACTAAACGATCTAGTTAACTGAAGTGAAAGTCAACACATCTGGCTACAATTAAATGGCTACCATTCATGATTTGAAAGCGTTTGTTTAGGTACTGTCGCCACGCCCTTCGCGTGTCCAAAGTCGGTCATCTCCATCCTATGCTCGTTTTTTAAGGATCTTTAAACGTGAATAGGATCACGTTGGGTCACCGATTTCGCGGTCATTTCTTCCATATGTCCAATGTGAGTGCTGGGACGTCCATGATTGAAATCCACGATTATCGAAATAACTGCAAAATTTCTACTAAAACCATTATTTGACGAAATTACTGCGTACTTTTGAATATAATATAAAAAGTGTTACATTGTGTATGCGTGAATGCGTAAAAAAATACCAGAATGATCTTCCTTTCTTTTTTATTGTTATATCTCGTGCCTGCTGTTTGCCACGGTAACCTATATCGTCTCTGGTTGTAACATGTTTGGTTCCTCGTCCGATCGGTATGGTGTGCCGGATATTTCTTCCGAGTCATTTTGTAACAATATCGATCCGAATCCTTGCCTCTTACATGCTGTATAACCTGCCCTTTCCTTCGGTTAAGCGACGTCTTGCTCGCAGTTCGGCTCTCAGGGCGGCTGTAAGACTCGTATTCCCTTTGCACGGTGTCATGGAGGTATCTTGACTGTAGTTGTAACGTCGCGACACCATTCTTCACACGTCTTAGATTCTTCTGATTCTTCCGACTTCGTACTGAGCTACAACTATAGCTAGGATAGCTACCTGCATGGCTATATAGCTAAATATATCACGGCGTAACTATGCAGCATACTATTGAATTTAGATTTTACGCGATGCTGTATGAATTTCAACGGCGTGCTCATTTGCGTTGCAGTTAGCACAATCTGCATTACAATTGAATCAATTTACAACTATTTGGTTTTGTGTAGTAACGGTTCTCTTTTGTCTCGTATGTGTATAATGCGCAACCAATAAGCATAATCCGCCTCGTCTGTCCCCCGTAGACTAGCGGTTTCAACATTTTTATGTGAACGCCTCCAAAATAAGTAATAATATTTGCGAATTAGAGAGGAGCAGGGGAATGACCGATCTTCCATGTAATCTTTAAGTCAGACATTTATTTTCGGACGACGACGAAATAAAAGTTAGAGCACAAATACACAGAAAGCGAGAACCAAACCACAAAAACAGAAATACCTAAATCGATTGAAATATTTGGAGATAAAGGGGGGACGGAGGTTAGGGACGGAAGTCGTCCGCACTTGTACGTAGAGGACCGCTCTCTTGCGGATGCTGAGAAATAAAAACGTAAATCTTGCAGGTTGAGGTTGGGGTATCAAGGCTATATCTAAGTCGGAATTTAAATATTAGGTTGGAAACTATGAAACGGGCGTTTTTGTGTAGTCTGTCTTCAGCTGCGACTGAGAGGGTTATTGTAACGTGCGTTCGATATTTTTATTTATACATTTTAAAGGTATTCTTCTTACTCATTTCGTAATAAAAATTTGTGTTTGTATCCCATTTTTATTTTATTTTTCTCCGAAACCAGATGGAAACAAAACGCCAATTACATATACTTTTCTTGTACGAGTTAACATTGAATCATAGCGCAGCTCAAGCTACAAGAATTATTAACCGCGCATTCGGGGATGGATCCACTAATTTAAAAAATGATCGATATTGGTTCAAAAATTTCGTTCTGGCAGTTTGAGTATCGTCAATTATCCTCGAGGAAGACCACCTGCCTATATTAAAAATAAACAAATGTATTCGTGAACTTTGGTCTAAACTAGGTGTTAGCCAATACGGCTTTGTTAAAATATAAGGCGTTTGAATTGAAAACTTATTTTTTTTATATTGAACATTTATTTCGAAGCAAATTGGAAAGTGCATTTCATTCAATGTATTTCCCATCGCTAGCTATGACGTTCTCCCATCTTTCTGGCAAGAGACAAATTCCCCGGCGGAAGAAGTCTTCGTCTTTGTAGGCTTTCCACGAATCCAGCCATTTTTCAATATCCTCGAAAGACTGGACGTGTTGCTCGGAAAAGCCATAGGCCATTGACCGGAACAAATAGTAGTCGGATGGCGCAATATCCGGGGAGTAAGGCGGGTGAGGTAGGATATCCCAGCAAAGCGTTTCCATGCAGTTCTTGACCTGCATCGCGACGTGTGGTCGAGCATAGTCATGCTGGAAAATTACCTTGTCGTGTCGACCCCAATTCGGCTTCTTCAAATTTTTGCTCCTGGCCTGGACGCTCTTTGTCTTGCACGTCGAAATCACTACTTTTGAATTGGAGAAACTAAGTCTTAACAGTCCTTTTGTCGGAGTAAATTACCAGTAAGCCTTCAGCAGCAATCTATGACATTCTGCGGCAGTTTTCTTAAGATGAAAGCAGAAAAGCATTGCTTCCCGCAAATAACGTTTTGTCGGCTCAAATTTCGACATCTTCGAAGCTAACAAAATTACCGTTGTTAACACTTCAACGAAATGACACAGACTGATAATTGAAGCCTAATGATGACGCTTTGACATGAAGTATTTTGCAATTTGGTAAATGACTAGAAATATAAGTTACGGTATTTCTTAGGAAATCGAAGTTTTCAATGCAAGGTCCTTATATAAGAATGCTTCTCTACAAGACGATAAAGTTAGGCGATGTGCCGAAATTACCAATAACTTTGAACTTCAAGCGTTCCTCGAGGGTAACGATTTAGTTGCCAAAGAAGCAACGTACCACATGAAGTGCTACAGAAATTTGACAAATTGTCCAAGAACATCAAGCGGAAAATTACCGAGTAAAAGAGGAAGAGTCAGCTCTATCTGCGTAAGTATGGCCTTTGCTTTAGCTGCTCGCTCGATAATAGAAAACATCCAAGCTTCTGAATCTAGAAACACTGAGATTATATTCAAAATATTTGCTTTTTAAGCTCTTTATACAAGTAGCCTAGCAGATATGTTAGGCGTGGAAAGTAAAGACCTTCTAATTACAAATACCATCCATCTACGTGAGAGAATTCTCAATCACTTCCCTCAACTTAAAGCACGAGCTGCACCGAGATGCTGATAATATTTTCCAATATGTTGAATCTGAAAACCTTGATGATGAAGCTCTTGCATGCGAAAGATTTCTTAAAAGGATTAGAAAAGTAATAATTCAGAAAAAAGTTGCTTTTAATGGTCACCTGAATGATCAACTAATTGCAAGCGTTTCTCCAGAACGTTTGGCTGCAGTGTGCTGTTTACGCCATGGTGACACTTTCCAGAAAACACAACTAGCGCAACTCAGCCTGCCCTGACTATCAGCCAATTAATAGTTTTGAACCACAGAGAAGGCGTTCCGAAATGCAACATTGTTCGTCTCAAGAAAAGTCATGAACCATCTGTTTCGTTACACCTGGTCCTGTCTGTATGTGGGAGGACCAAAAATATTACAATAATTGGAAACACACATAAAAGAGGCCTCTCAATATCACGAAATAAAATAAGAGAGATACTAACAAGTGAGATCTTTATGAGAGAGAGATCTAGTCATAAAGATTCTCAGAGCTCAAGAAGAAGGTGTCATGTGCCCCTCAAACATGCTACATGGACTTTTGTGATTGAAGCGTATGACAACATCGATCATACCTATAGCAGCTCAACTTCATCCTCGAATCCTCTATTCACGGAACAGCAATATGAATCTTTTGAATTTCCGCCAAAGGATAAATTAGTGAGCCTCGTAAAATTGTCACAACCATTGCTAGTGTCGACCAAAGCAGCAGAAAGTGAAGCCAGTTACGTTAGATACATTATCTTCGAACTTCAAAAAGTCGCTGTCTACATAGTGTGCCCCCGACAAAAGAGGCATTAAAGCAGCATTGTCTTCGTTCAGCATACCAAGCACGGCTAGTTTGGGGTTGTGCGTGCTTGGTAAAAAACAACATTCCAGAGCATGGGGATGGATCATGGATGCTGAGGAGTGGACGCCGGTTTGGTCTTTGCTGCCTTCTATTAAGACAGCTTGCAGAAAATTGGTTAAGTATAGTTGCTTCGGATGCCGGACACGTTACTCCTGTTCAAAGGACAAGGTTCCATGCACGCTACTTTGCAAGAACTGCGCTGGGGGTCGACAATGTGGCAATAGACACCATAACATTACTTGATTTTTTAAAATACGTTTCACAATTTTAATATCACGATATTGCTTCTTTGAGCCACTTTATAATTATTTGTTTCCAAGCATGAATAGGAAGATGAGGAAAATAATCTGAGTCGATAATGCGTGTTTCTTAAGATTTCGTTGTTTTTTTGTATTTAAAAGTGGTTTCCTTAATTTAATAAAGTTTTTAAAATATATACAATCACTGTTGCTTACTAAAAATGAATCTTTCTTGGTTTGTGCCATATGGCATTTGCCAAGAAACTTCATAGATATTGATAGTGACAAATTCTTCATTCTTGTGGAAAAGAAAGAAATATTGAGCAGAATTAAAGATTATTTTAAGTGAAATTTGTGAGAAATGCAAAAATTTCAGTTTTTTGGAAATAGTGGAAAATTCTTAAGTTTTAGAGATAAATGTAAAAAGCAACAAAGTATCCTTGTCACAAGAGCTTTCAAACAAAAAAAAGAAAATCGAAGTCAGACCATTAGGAGCTGAGATACAAAAAAATAATGCGGTTAATGGCGGTCATCTTTAACGGCCGCTATTTTGTTTCCTGCACGGATTCTAAAGTGCCTCCCTATCTGAAAAGTTACCTTTTAGTATATACTATTATCACAGGAAGTGGCATATTCCAATCAAAAAGTGAAGTTTATTTGCTGTACTCAACGTACTAAGAGCGTGGAAAGCGACCGCAAATGACACCGTTGCTGCGTCGGCAAATGAGGCAACCGTGTGACATTGCAGGAATGTCACGGCGTGCACTTTGATACACGTGGCCTCCTTGAATCCGCTGTAATCGGAGAAGCGCTCCGCTTCATTTGCTTCCACGAATAATACTGTCAAATCAGCGAGGAAAAACCTTTATATTTTTAAGTTTTTATACGGATCTATTTTCGAAGAGGAACATGAACGAATATAGCTTCCTCGTTCGAGAAACCATGAAAGATTTGACGATCCGACATAATATAAAACAAATCGAAAACAACATGCAAAAATAATTACAAAAGAATTTCGCTATCAATCTTATATTTACGAATAGATTATTATTTCACTATTACATGATTTTTTTACCAATAAAGGTTGTAGGCGATAATCATGACGAACACAGTTGCACAAATTTAAATTCATGGAAGTAGGCGTTTAGAGTTTTATAAATGTTGCCAAACAAAGCATTACACCACTGGTCTAATGCAAACGCCATAATTTATAATATATATTTTTTTTAAGTTTTATTTTTTATTTAGGTAAAACAGTCATATACATTTGTGTGAAAATAATACATAGTGCAAATAGACCTATATTACCATTAATTACTTCAAAACATTATAAATTTACAAAGGCAAATTTTAAACATTTAGCACAGGCAACAGGCAAATTTTTATACAAAGGCAACATTATAAATTTACAAAGGCAATTTGCAAATTTATAAATTTGCAAAGGGAAAATTACAATCAAAATTACACTAATAACTTATAAACTTATAACAATAAACTAAGCAACCAAACCACACTAATACAACCAAAAAACAAAAAGTTTTACTTAAAAACTAATTAAACTATAAGCGAATACAACAACAAATCGCCTGTTTTTATCCTAAAACTAACCAACGTGTCGGAAAATATGTCGTCATTCGAAGCTTTATTATAATGTAAACATGATCGTGTGAAAAAGGTATTTTTCGCATAGTTCGTGTGAAAAGAGGGTATATAAATGTATCTTTTGAACGTGAAGAGGGAGACCGAGGAATTTTAAAAAGAATTTTGGCCAAAAGGGGTGCTGAATTATAATGGTTATTTAAAATTTTATATAGGAAGATATTGTCCAAGAAGGGCACGTCTTGCATACAAAAAGTGTACTTTGTGTTTTGTCGCTCTCTCTGCATAATCCGTAGACATGTTACCTGTCCGAAAGTCCAATGATTTTAAAAATCTCTTTTGCACCCTCTCAATCCTATCTATATGAACAGCATACTGGGGATTCCAAACTACGCTTCCGAATTCTAATTTTTACGGCAATAAAAACCAAATAACAATACTACTTTGCCATAACTATATACATATTTAGAAATCGATCAGCTTCCATGGGCTCTACACAAAAACAAGAATCTAACTTCTTTATTTACAAATTTTGAAAATCAAGCTTGAAAGTCACGATCTTTACATATTTTGAGATATTCAGATCCAACATTTTGAATTCAACAATAGTGCAAAGTATTGTAACATTTAAAAACTGGTGATAAATTAAATGAAAGTAAGAATATGATAATTTTTCTATAATTTGTCTTGCGCGGAGACACGAAACGACATCTAAACGGAGGCTGAAAAAGAATGAGCGCCACAGAATTGTTGGATGTTAACCACGCATTCGCAGTAAAACAAAACAATACTGCAGTAGAAAAGCTCATAGCCATTGTTAATAAAAGAATGTAATTTTCCTGCAATCATGGGATAGTAGTACAGTTCTAACGGGCAGTAGTCACATACATTGTTAAACAAATTAAGTAATCGTATATTTAATATACCGAATATCATCCTAGTCCATATTTAATAACTGTCAACGAGAATTTAACTGTCAACCACAAATCAAACAGACCTCAAATTAGGCACAACAGAATTTTATTTTTCTTATATTATTGTAGTTTCTTATATTGTCTCACGATTTTCCAAGCTATTTGATTTTCATCGTGTCGTGTCATAAATTACTGAGATATAATTTCTGCGCCGCCATTGAAAGATTTGAAAAGTCACAATAAAACGTTGGGCCACTAATTTTGTTGTCGTTTATTCTCAAATTGCAAAACGCATCTAAACATGTTTTTCATCAAATTAACTAAGATTACACAAACAAATAAGTATTTATTAAATTGGAAATTAACACCAGTTCAAAAAGATTTAGAGAAATTAGCACCAGATCAACATGTTTTTATTCTTATATCCAGTGTTTTTATGGATTAATAGATTGTTTTAATGGATTATTTCAGTTCTTAGTTTGACCCTTCAGACTCCAAGCGTCCCAGGGGCGAGGGGGAGGCGCTAACGACGGTCAACACAACTATTTAGTGTACGATATTTATTGTGAAATGTTCCAGAAGAGCTGGAAAAAGTTTCCAAAATAGATCTGGTTGAGTGATAGTTATCTTTATAAGTATGTAGTATCAGTACCTATAAACCTGAAGTGGGATTTTCCCACAACCTCTCCTTATTCGAGAGTTCTTTATAACTTTAGTATAACAAAAGGCATATTTATAGTACACAACCCAGCCGCTGGGGGAGGAAATGTTTCGAAGGTTCGATCTCAACAATAAGAGTATCGACGCGCTATTCTAATTACAGAATATTGATGATTGTCAGACACCCTAGAATATAAAGGGAAAAAGATTTATTTTCTTATTATAAGAGTTTATTATTCTTCAAATGGTAATTTGAACAATAACAATTTACAATGTTAGCAGGGGGTTTAACATAAAATGCAATAAATTTATAGCAGACAAGATGGACGGACTCTACTTGGGAGACTTTTCAACCTGGAAGCGATAGGTGTCATGGTAAAATAATACCTACACTGAAAAAAATCTCGGTTGGAATTACCCATATCGTATGTAGTGCAAGTGACAGATAGACGTAGTGTTATAGAAACTGTCGGTTGGAATCACCCTTATCGAACGTGTTTCAAGTGACAGATAGACGTAGGGTTACAGAACCTCTGGGTTGGAATCACCCTTATCGTACGTAGTGTAAGTGACAGATAGACGTAGGATTATAGAAACTCTCGGTTGGAATTACACTTATCGTACGTAACGCAAGTGACAAATAGACGAAGGGTTACATAAACTCTCGGTTGGAATCACCCTTATCGTATCGTGCATAAGTCCACATCAATCTATACAGTGGTGTGACATACCAGATAGTAGTGGACGTGGTGTTCAAATAACGGTGTTCGATTCCCGACTGGCTCACCATTTTCCGTTAGGATAAAATTAAAGGAACTGAATTTCAATTCTGTCTATCGAATGCAGTAACAAGGCACACAGACATACATATAAACACTTCATATTAGGGTTGGTTGTAAGAGATTGTCTTATGACAATAAACCCGTCCATTGTGAAATTTCACAATAAAGAGTTGATACAAATTTAAACAAATAATTGATATTCCAGAGCCTAGCCGCGTGCACTGCGAAAGCGAGAAAGCTCTCAGCTTTGGACCGCAGGCTTAGTCCAAATGACGGAAGCGTTTATTTATTAGGTGTGCAAGTAGAAACTCGGCTCTGAAATTGATTGCATTAAAATAAAACTTCAACGCTTCCAAATCGCCCGCCATTTTAGGTATATGTAGCCTTATCATTGCTGTTTTTATGACATAAGTTTCAGTCATTTACAAGCCGTCATTCCGTTTTCAAATGAAAAAAAATGCAGCTCAAGCTATGGAATTGATTAATTCGACAATGGGTCAACATTCTGTGAGTCATTCAGCAGTAAAAGGGTGGTTTGCAAGATTTCGTAATGGCCATTTTAGTCTTAAGGACGATCCACGTCCAGACAAAATGCAGTGAAGCAATTTGAAGAGAAATAGATGAATATTGGATGAATATCCGTGTGGAACTCAAAAAGAGCTCGTACAACAGTTATGAGTTACTTACCAAGCAATATTACTTTGATTGCTTGCAATGGAAAAAATACAAAAGAAAGGAAAATTGGTTCCTCAAAAACTGACTGAAGAAAACAAAAACCGAAGAGTGACATCTGCATGAATTGGCTTTCTCGGTACAAAGAATTTTTTTTTGCACAAAATCCTCAGTGGTGATGAAAAGTGGATTTTGTACAACAATCCTAAACGCAGAAAGCATGGATTGATCCAGACCAGCCATCAACATCAGTTACAAAAGTGAATATTCATGCCACGAAAGTGATACTGTGTCTCATGTGGGATTGGAAAGGAGACATTCACTACAAGCTTCTGTAACCTGGTCAAACTGTTACAGCTGAACGTTACCAGGCCTAATTAATCAAATTAAGTGATGCTATGAAGGAAAAAAGATCAATTCAGGTCCAAGAAAGGCGGAAGGTGATATTGCTGCATGACAGCGCTCGTCCACATACAGCAAAATCAACCCAGGAACTCATCTTCTCCTTAGGCTAGGAAGATTTACAGCAGGCGGCGTACTCTCCAGACTTGGCTCCCTATGATTACCATATATTCAGAACGATGACATCATATTTGAAAGACCAGCGGTTCACGAAAATTAAAAATGTGCAAAAATGGCTCGATGAATATTTTGCTTCGAAACCACCAAGTTTCTATCGCGAAGGCATTCATCCTCTGCCTGATACATGGCAAAATACCATATATAGAAATGACGAACATTTCGATAACTAATTTGTGTAACAAGTATATTTTCAATCAAGTTGAATTTATAAATAGGATAGAAAACGAATTTACCGCGTGAAATTTGTAGCACCCGACGTTGAATTTGACAAAACAAGCCGAGTTTCAACTTGCACAACTAATAGAAATACGCAGCTAATATATTAATGATACTTAATAATACTGTAAATAATTCTTAAATTTAAAAAAAAACATCAAGGAGATGCTGATAGTCCACCCTTTCTATGATTTGGCCTAATTTGAGGGCCATGAGTTTTCAAATATTGTGCCCATTTAAATTACTTAAAAAGGTAGAGCCTTAATGTCTGATTATTTTATTTGGTCCTATAATTGTACTTTTAGTTTTTAACTACACTCTGACCTTATGGTTAGTTTCCCCTGAGAATCAACCTTCTGGCGCTCCTGGACGGTCTGCGCACCGTGCGGCGTAAGCCAATCGACTGTGCACTCTGACTAACATATTGAGATGTCAACCACAACGGGCGAACCCGTCACCGCAGGACGTTTTAACGATTCATCGTTCTATCGACCGTGCAGTGAGCGTAGAAGACTTTGGACATAACAAATCCGACGTCTAGCTACGCCACAACCCGTCGGCTATCTCGCGTTTAAGGCGTTGGGCTCTTACGGGCTTGTGACGTAGCTAGACGGTGGACTGTTTTGTCCTCAAGTCTTCTGCGCTCACTCCAGGGAGATAGAACGACTAATCGTTAAAACTTCCTGAGGCGACGGGCTCGCCCGCTGTAGTCGACAACCCTAGTTGGTGAATGACGATTTACCGAACCCGAAAATGTCGGTGTCGTTGAAGCAATCGATGGCGCTATGAAGTTAGGATTCTGCGCGTTGTTCGCGTCCAAGGCGGCGGGCAGTACAGTGACGCCGCCACTACTGGGAAAGCCCGCTGGGGGCTGACGGAGACACACTCGATGAGATATGAATCAAGCTGATTGTGGGCTATTTTGTAGTTATTTGATATCTGCGACGGTGCGACTGCATGCCGCAGCGGGCCAGCGTGCCCCGGAAGGTTTCCACATACAATTGTTATTATTTACGAACATCCGCAAAGTCGCATACCTAATCTTATCGTTGTACATTCGTATCCCGCGCGATGTGCAAATGCATCAATCATTGACATATTTCTTTGCACTTTTCAGGGGCGCTCCATGGGGGTTTCCCTTTTATTGTAAGGAGCTTCCGTGCGTTTTTTGCGAAGACATGCCGTTGCCGCATGAGTTCATGCGAGCAACGGAACTCGTTTGCTCGGAATAGCTTTACAGTTATGTTATGAGGCGTGCGATGAACGGCAGGTCCCTTCGCTGCTCCGGAGCGGAAGCGCCGCACGCAAACGGGTCGCTTATAACTTATATAAGCTTATCGATTGCCGATAACCGCGCCAAAATATTTCTAATTAAATTCATCAGTTAGGAATACCACGCAAAGGGCAGATATCTAGGCATGAAAACTTAGAACCCAACTGAAACACTCAGATCCGACGCGGGTCGATGAAAACTAGTTTCCGTTTTTTTGAATAAAGATTCGAAGATATATCAGATGATTATCTTCACTCACCTTGAAAATTCACTCATCTTGAGAGTCTTTCGGAAAGACAAAAGTTCAGGAATCAATCGATAATGGCGACCCCTATAAAGGGCGTGTGAACTTCGAATCATTAAGGAGCTCACGTGATTCAAAGAACTGATACATGAGGTTGGCCACTTGGAAAGATCGCAACGGGTAACGCGATAGAAAACCCCAGTAGTGTGAATGACTCTACAAAGTAAAAAGAAAGGGGTGATCGAGCAAGAGGTAGAAGTTGAAGATATATTTATTGATAAAACAACCGCTGCATCATAAGCTACCGTCTCGTACATAATTTGAAATCAAATGTACTATTTTGATATTGCCACTATTGACCTTGCTGGCTTTAATATTGTCGACAGTAAATGCAAGGAAGTGCGTCACTGCACTATATTATCCACCATCAGCCATTATGTGTACATTGTACACGTGATAGACATAAATTCGCGTGCTTGAAATTAGCACTCGGCTCTTCATCTCCCACGATATAAACACAATAATTCAAGTTTACGTTTCATAGTGCATGCAGTAAGGGATAATAAGACTATGAAGTATCTAGTTGCTTTAATCGTCTCTCTAACATTGCATTGTATTACTCGTAGTTTGGAGACAATGGATACCGTGGCAACGAGCTATGTATGGTTATAGATAATCCTACAAAGTTGTGTCACTTGCAAATCACATTGAACGCATTATTTTTAACTTCTCAAATGTACCATAATAATATACAAAGATGTATTACAGCTAGTTACGAAAACCACTATACCTTTTTTTATTTCAAGCCTACCTTAGTACAGGCGAGGCCTAGTTAGGATGGCTTTGAATTTTAAAAATACATGTAATATTATAGATAAATAAAGAATTTTGAATTTGAATTTGAATTATACTGAGCCTCATGAAATATTGGAAAAATGAAGCTTCAACCTCGAGTATGTGATCTCGGGTAAAATATTCATTTGCATTTGCATATCAGATAGTGATACACTCACTCAGCCACAAATCCGGGTTTCTAAAATCTGTGCATTTCAATATTAGGTAGGTAGGTAGGTACCCTCAATACAATCGTCTGACAAAACATTCGATCCTGTCCATGCAATCTGAGATCTATGAAGGGCATCATAAAAGAAACGGATGCCGATAAGCGAAACTGCATGTTTGCGGGTATTCATTCTTGTGCAACTTTCCGGGCCAGCAATTCCGCTTCTGCTTTGCAATTAGCAAATGTATATGATGATTCGTAAAAGAAATGAGATACGACAACATCCCTTAGCATTGTTGGATGAGCCAGTTATATTAGAAGAGCTAAGTTAGCAATAAATTGTGCAAACCATTTTTAAAATACAATGTGGATTCATGTCAAATTAGCGTCTCCACGTTCCATTCCATTCGGTGTCACTTTGTATCGTATCTCGGCTAATGACATCTATAAGAAGAGAACTAGTTTCTCGAATATACAATTTGTATTATGACGTTCGATTTGATGTGCGGATTGCGTCAGATTTGGCAACACAAACGAACTTACACATCGCAATATAATTGATTGACTAATAATCATTTCGATCGTTTCAATGTGGTGTTGTGTTGGCTAAGGAGTGACGTTATTAAGACGCGTATTTTCATATAAGTACAAAGATAATAACAAACCAAAATCAAATTAGAAAAAAACCTAACCTTACCTAATCCACCCGGAACCACTCTTATAGAACCGAGGCGAGATAATTACTGAAAATTTTGATTAAAAAACTATGTCCCATGCTAACAATAGACGGCGAGGATGTCACGCTCTTACATCACAATGCATAATTACTGATATTATTATTATTCAAATTATAGAGATAACGCTAGGAGGCCGTCTCTTAGACGTTGCCACGAGTTAACGAAGGTATAAAGAGATACATCGATATAGGAATGTATATACATGATTTATTAGAAAATCAGAAAAATAGTTATAAAATACCTACTTTCCAGATAGTAGAGAAGGCAAGTTGCTAATGCCATATATAGTTGTATTAGGTGTGCAAGTAGAAACTCGGCTCTGAATTTGGTTGCATTAAAATATTAGGTGTATAAATATGAAACCGGTATTTTTTTTTAAAACACGTTTATTTTGCGAAAATGGTTACAAATTTAATCTTCAAAGTAATTTCCCTCCCTAGTTACACATCTGTCCCATCTTAAAGCCAATTCATGGATTGCTATCCAAAAAAATGCTCGTTTTTTGAGGCTATCCAATCATTGAACCCCTTTTTGCACTACCTCGTATGAATTGAAGTGCGAATCGTTGAGTGCGTGTCCCATCAATGTAAACAAATAGTAATCGGACGGCGCCAGGTATAGTGAGTACGGCGGGTGGGGTAGGGGCTCCCAGTTGTACGATTCTACCAAGTTTTTATTGACCGTTGTTCAATGTGGCGATGCGTTGCCACCTTGGAATAAAATTTTGTCATGGCGAAGTTGAAATTCGGGCCTCTTCAGACGTATAGCACGGTTCAAATCGATCAATTGTTGATGGTAGCGTGCACCAGTAACTGTTTCACCTGGTTTTAGTAGCTCATACCAGATAACACCACGCTTATTAAATCCCAGAAAATACACAGCATTGTCTTTCGGTCGAAGCGATCTGGCCTTGGCGTCGATTGGGGCAGTTGGCCAAGGCTCAAATATATATTTTTTCGTTTGGGATTGTTGAAATAAATCCATTTTTCATCGCCATGATGATTCTATGAAAAAAAACCTTTTCTTTTTTGCCTGGCGAGCAGCATTTCACAAGTGGTTTTTCGGTTTTCTTGCTGCCTGTCGGCCAGTTCATGTGGCACCCATATACCGACCTTTAAAATCTTTCCCATGGCCTTCAAACGCAAGGAAACGGTTTGTTGTGTCACATTTAGTTGTTCAGCGAGCTGTTGTTGCATTTGACCATCATCTTCATCCAATAATGCTTACAATTCAGCGTCTTCAAACTTTTTCGGTAGCCGGCCGCGCTCCCGTTTCTCACATCAAAATCGCCACTTTTAAATTTATTGAACCACTCATTGCACTGTGTGCGACCAAGAGCATGCTCGCCTTAAGCTTCGACAAGCAGGCACGAAATTCGTCATTTTTACGAGCGAAACAAAATGGTTGTTATATGAAACTTGACAAATTGTGAACTGAATATTGTTGACAGATGACAGAATGAACAATTGAGACAGTTGGTACTGTTCGGAACTCATACATATTAGGCTCTCGACCGCTAGATGTCGTTACCGGTCTCATATTTGTACACCTAGTATACTTGAACACATCCAAATCACCCGCCATTTTGGATATATGTAGCTTAGTCATTGCTGTTTTTATTACATAAGTTTCAGTCGTTTACAAGCTGTCATTCTGTGTGCATTCATTTTAATAGATGGATGTCGATAAGCAACATTTACGACATTGCATTCTATTTTGTTTTTAAATTTAAAAAATGCTGCTCTAACCATGCAGTTTATTAATTCGACTTTGGGTGAACATTCTGTGAGTTATTCAACGGTAAAACAGTGGTTTGCAAGATTTAGTCTTGAGGACGATCCACGTCCAGGTGCAGTAAAACAATTTAAAAATGAAGAACTTAATATTTTCTGGATGAAAATCCGTGTCAAACTTAAAAATAGCTTGAAGAACAGCTAGGAGTTACTCACCAAGAAATATCACCGATTTCATGCAATAGGAAAATACAGAAGGAAAGAAAATGGTTTCCTTAGAAACTGACGAAAAAAAAAACAAAAACCGAAGAGATGACATCTGCATGAATTTGCTATCTCGGTACAAAGGGAAGACTTTTCTGTACAAAGCCATTACGGGTGATCAAAAGTGGATAATGTCCGATACTCCTAAACGCATAAAAACATGGGTTGATCCAGGACAGCCATTAACATCAGTTGCAAAAATGAATATTCGTGCCAAGAAAGTGTTACTGTGTGTCTGGTGGGATTGACAAGGATTCATTAACTACGAGCTTCTGAAACCTGGTCAAACTTGTTAGAGCTGAACGTTACCAGGCCCAATTGATCAAAAGATCATTTACAGCCCAAGGACGGCGGAAGGCGATATTGCTGCATGACAACGCTCGTCCCACATACAGCAAAATCAACCCAGGAACTCATCTTCTTCTTAGGCTGGGAAGTTTTATAGCATGCGGCGTATTCTCCAGATTTGGCTCCCTCTTATTACCACTTATTCAGATCGATGTCATCATATTTGAAAGACTAGTGGTCCACGAAAATTAAAGATGTGCAAAAATGGCTCGATGATTATTTTGCTTCAAAACCACCAAGTTTCTATCGCGAAGACATTCATCATCTACCTGATAAATGGCAAAGGAGCATAGATAGTAATTGAGAATATTTTGATAATTAATCTTTGTAAGAAGTATATTTTAAATAAAGTTGAATTCGACCAAAAAAAGCCGTGTTTCTACTTGCACACCTAATAATAATGTTATATAATACCCCCATATACGAGTACATTCTTAAACCCCTTAAAAATATAGGTACTATTGCGATTCTGTAACCTCCGAACCTATCGCTCGTACAGACTCACTACTCCGATTGACAACATAAGAAAACACTCAGCAGGACATAATAGTGCGGGTGCAATACATACGGGCATTGGTCCTCATCCCAAAAGAGTACACAAAATAGTATTATTCTCTGATAAAATAGGAATAGTCTTAAATAGTATGCTAGGATATAGTTTAAAGCAGCAAAACATATGCATTATGCATGCCTAATATCACACAAATTATTAATTGCTTATTGAGCAAAAATACGTAAAACACTACAAGCATCGTGTTAAAAACGTATTTGTTAAAAAGCATAATATAAGATTAACGACTACTGGAATGATAAAGACACTCGCTACCTAAATGTGATTCTGCGAAGGCTAATGGAGTATTTTATTGTTACCTTGCATATTTTTCTCTTTGCTTAGTCTATTCTTTCTGTTTCACGTGTCATTTGTTCGCCTGGGTGTCAATGAAAGTACCAAAATATGGTCAACTGGTTTTCTTTGCCGGTTCATTCCAGTAAAGAATCATAGAAGCAGTCAGAAAAAAATAATACAAAATATGATGTACTATTATTCTCTATTGCGTTAAGTATGTACGCAATGTATTTATTTGGATAATTTTTTTTCCATTTCATTTCATATCTAACTTTCTGCATTCATAAGAGAGACATGATTTTAGAATTATTTTAATAAGAAATGGTTCAATCAATAGGTTTGGCTTGCGAATAAAAAAATCTATTGTGGCATACTAACTTGGTGACTGCCATCGATATGTTCGGTAAAAGCATCTTACCTGAAAAAAAGAGAAATAAATATTTAGTACCTATGAATTATAATGGCATTTATGAATGTGATATGTTCATTAGCTGATACACAGGAATGTTGTAATTTTATAAAAAAAATATCTGGATATCTACCTACATTTTTACGAAGAGATTAACACTCGGGGCGGTGTTAAAATGTTGTTTTCTTTAATAACTAAAATGTTGTTTCGGAGATATTTTAAAAACCTTTAGTTAGGACTAGCTGACCCGTGCCCACTTCGTTGGGCGGTAAACTTTTTACTTGTGATAAAATTATGAGGGTGGTTCGGTTAGTACTAAGTGCTATATTTATTTCCTGACTGCCAAAAGAAGGGTTATATTTTTACTGGATATGTAGGTATGTATTTGCATGCCAATTTGACTATATTACCGTTATTTGTGAGTGTCTTCTTGTGAGTCTCTTATTTGTGAGTGTCTTATCTTTTTAACCAGTTATGCAGTAAAAGGGAAAATATATGCAGTAAAAAGGAAAAGTCTTTCGTTTTAAACACTTGAGACGATAATTTACTTATTTTGATAAGAATTCATAATTGTTGATAATATGACCAATAAACATGACCTAGCGATTTAAATTATTTTTTTTTAATATAAAATACTACTTTTTGTGACTTAAATATAAAAGTTAGACATATGCTGTCGCTAACTTTATGTAGGCATTATCAAGCTCTACAACTTTTCTCTAGAACTTAATCATATATAGTTAGAAACGTTTTCGTTCGACCGTTTTTTCTCCGACTTACTTTGCAAATCCGACTACCACGAAAAAGTCTTTTCAATTTTCGGATTAATATATAGCCTATGACACTCACAATTAACGTGGCTTTCTATTGGTAAAAGAATTTTCAAATATTATTAAGTACAGATGACCGTAGGACTACTTCTGCGAAAATATTTCGGAATATTTTGCCTGTATTATTAGTTTCTGACATACTATCAGTTAGATATAATAGAGCATGAAAAATATGTATGTCGGTTGGCATGCTTATCTCAAAATCGCTGTTTTTGAGTTTATGCAGTTCAGAACTTCGCGGTGCGGATGGTCTTGCTTGATTTTGAAAGCTCGAGTCCGTTATCGTATTCAATTCCTAGAAGCAACTCGACGTCGATGGGGAATAGAATACACACCGAGAGCCAGTAAATGATCGTGCTTCAGTCGAGTGTTCCGCGCTGCGCCTTTGTAACCGGGGCATGAAAAACTCGCTGACAATACTAATAATAATGTTCAGTAACAATAGAGTCGAGCTGCTTACTTGATTGTGATATTTTCGCTGGGTAGTAATGCATAACTGGAAATTGTGGGTACCATAATAAATCGGTTAGCGTAGCCGTTATTGATTGAAAAACACGCATCGCACCGGTTGCTCACTTTATGAAGTACATTTTTCTATACATATATTTTATAAAATGTATATTTCAATATAATACTTATTAAATCGATATAATTATTACGCGTCAAGATTGAAAACATGAGAGCTACCAAAACAAATCATTTATTAAAAAATATCTAAATTTTCGAACAAAAATCGTGTCCCCTGCCAGAAATCATGCAGGAATTAAATTATTAGGCATAATTTAGTTGAGCCTAGATACGAGTATTTCAGTTCATTTTATGGATTCTCCAGATTGTTCATCATGGTTTGTATGTCTTTTAGCGTATATACAGCTGAGGTTTTTAAGATGAAAAATACAGAAACCTGCGGTAACCGGAGTTGGGTAGGTATATTGGGGTTCCGTTGCATATGCACGTGCCATTAAATAATAAAATCAAACAATGATATCATAAGAATTCACTCGCATCTATCGATCGATACTCAAACTGGATACGTCACAATATTCATATTTTTGGCGCTAAGATGCAGATATAATTTGGAGGTTATGTCTACCTAGGTTATGATATAATTTGGAGGACATAGATACTTTAGACACATAGATAATAATCTGTTCTGCGACGCCATATTGGGGCGATGCGAGGGCTGCTATTTTAGGTAAGTATCCGAGACGGCGAGGGAAAAAACACGAAGACTTTCACCTCTTTGGTCTTGAAGAGGGTAATGTTCCATCGCGAAAAATGAGGCACCGACCGGTTCACGTTGCATTTATTGCAATGGCCAAAATGCATCCAAATGGATTCCAGTTTATTGCCATTTCTTTAAAAAAAAGGATTATGGGGAATTCCATAAAAAAGAGGAAAATGACATAAATTTTAAAATTCAATTAATTAGCTCTAATTCTGTAATAACCTATAGCTATATATCCTTATCTCACGAATCTGTAGAAAAAAAAATAAAACAATGTCAAACAAAACTATATTCAAACTTGTCCATGAAAACTTTTACTTCGTACAGAATTAGTTAAAACAAATTTTGGTTAGGTTGGCAGCACTGTTTTCGGCTTTTCTGTTAGACGTAGAAGGTTGGCGCGTGTATTTGTCAGAAACGGGAAAAAACTACATTACCTACTACTCAAAAATAAAGTAAAAAGGTATGTGGATTTTTGTGTATTTCTTCTCTGAACAGATGCATGTCGCAGGTCGCACCAGTCACGCGAAAAGATATAAAAGTTGTTTACACAATCCCTAATATGACTTTATGAATTCAATATTTTGTAGAAAAACAATAAATACTCGGCGGACTATTTAAACATATTTTTTAAAGTAAGTATTTGTTTTTAGAAATCGTACGTTTTAAATTCCGGTAAATTATAGAACGGATAGCTAAAAAGCTCCTCCTTGATATATTTATTGGAATCAACATCCTCTAAAACTTTAATTTGATTAAGGAGAATATTTTAAAACTGAATACTAAGTCACACGTAGCTCTTTTGTGTGTACTACGGTAAACCTTTTAAGCGCTCGAATACATCAGAGATTTACCAGCACAGAATTGTGGTCTAGGTCCGTATGTAGATATCCTCTAAATGACGCTGCGTGTACAGTAGACATTGGAATATATAGGTATGTTGAATATGTTGTTATTATATGAATTCGAAATTAATATATGCATAATAAATTGACAAGTATTTTGTTTGATTTTACCTCAAGAACTGTTCCCTGAAATTAATATACTTAGTCAATGACGATGCCTACACCCTATATAGATCCAACTGCATTACAAGTGCAAGTCGTTTCAACAAAGCCGGATTTAGAGGCGTCTGCTGAGCGTCAAGCCGACCGGAACGGAAATGGCTGAATAATATTATTACCATTGCCGGTAGGTATAGTGGGTATGGTTGCGAACCACCAGCCGTGGCACGCACGCGATATCTTGTACTACCGTGCAAGAGGCCACAAGCCGCAAACCAATACAATCGTTTCCTACCACTCAGAACCAGGCGAGAGCTTTAATGTTATAAAAGCTCTTCGATAAACGGGACAAATACGTATTTAAAAGAGGCGAATTTCTTGACGACTATTCGCTACGCTATGGCATGGCACTTCCCACATTCTACTTTGGCGCGAAGGGCCATACGTTAACATTCAAATGAATATAATCTCTCATCCATTAGCGGCCGTCTGACCGAATGCAACGCAAAGAAGTCGAGCTTATCGAGTGTTACAATCGCGCGCGGATCTCTCACTAACAAACGGTCATCATCCAAACAATGCCATACATTAAAACGTCAAGGCATTTTTTCGCGTTGCACTTTTTGCCAGTTGACATTCCATTTTCATTTCAAAAGACGCTGCTTTTATTTCGCACTCTTCAAATCGATAAATACTATTATTAGGCTCGAGTTGCCGATTTATAAAGGAAATTTACGACCAAACATTTGGTATGAAAAATATATAATTCATTATTCGATTGATCCTAATTATCTATGCAGTATTGTCATTTGAATGGGTGTTTGCAAAACCCTCATAGAGAGCAATCAATGAATGTTTCGAAAGCGTAGTCAATTTTTTACCCTCGTAAAAAAAATATCTAAATTTCGAAAAAAAATAAGTCTGTCGGAGCAAGGTCTGGCAAAAACGGGATCACGAACTTCGCCATCATTGTTTGCAGTTCTTTACAGTACCCATTTGCGTTAACTATTGTGTCAGACCGCAAGAAGCAGTAATGGCTAACACCAGTGCAGGACTTCGTATACAAAAATAGCGCGAATTTTCAACATTGCCATGATTGCTCACACGAAAATATGCGAGAATTACCAAACGATAGAAATACAACATTATTTCGATAACCAATTTTGAAAATGTAATAAAAAAGCGTTAAATAAAATTTATTTGAATTAGAAATTCTAATTCAAGACGAAGTTATCCAAGTTCGAAGTGGCCAGTTTTAAAAACGGTAATTATATAGAAAAAGAACAAATTTTAATGTTATTACAGGTTATCTTTCATATAATCTCTAGACGATAATATGTCTGAAAATAAACCATATTCCCTTTTACAGTTTTAATGGTCTTAAGGTAAAAAATAATATAAATTAATATTCCGACACCACTAAGCCAAACGATTTTTTTTCCATTACATTTTTCGTCTATTCTTATCTTCTGCCAACATTTTTAGAGGGATAACCGCTACTTACAAATTTTACTTAATTAATATTTATATCATAACGGTCGTTCAAAATTAAGTCACAAATCATCAGATACTTCGGTCTTAGGTAAAAAAAATACGTGTGGCACTCGGGGACTGCCGCGGTAAAGCTATTGCATAGCATTTTTCAACAACTTATGCAATTATATATTATTTATTTATTTTATATATTTTATTTTTTCCGATATCAGATAACTGCGCTCTATCGGAAAACGTTGAAATTATTCCGAATCATGCTAATGGCTGCGGAAGCAAATGATTCGGAATAATTTAAACGTCTTTTGATAGAGCGCTGCGCACGAATTTTTTATTCGATAAAGCAAAAAAAACGGATATTATTCGAAAAAACTACTATTCGAAAAAAATCGTAGATAAAAAGATGGATAATTAAATTATCTTTAAAATGGTGCAGGTTTCATAATAATACGCCAGATAGAATTTGCGTAGTAGTCGTTTTTGTGTTCGGCTAGACCTAATTTCACAAATTAATTACACTATGTAATATAAACAAAATCTAAAATATTGAAAGCTAAGCAGTACCATTGATTTTATACTATAAAATCAATGGCAGTACTCGTTTAGATTTTATTTACTCGTAAATTTTTTTTTAATCGTAAGCAGTACTCGTTTAGACGTAATTATCAGTTTAAAATCATTAATATTCGTTAAGAAATTTCTTCATTCGGTCGCTGCGCCGGCCTAAGGCCCGCGATAAAAGCTATGCAATAGCTTAAAAACTTTTAGAAAAAAATCATTTTGGAAAATAGGTATAAATAAAATATGCACATTTCGTGCCTTCTAAACTCATCACTGGGCTGCATAAAACGATGAACTATCTGGTAATTTGAATATACTCTAAAAAATAAAAGATATTTCACTGATAGACTGTAGCGCAAAGAATCTAAACTTTTTTCAAAGCTACAAATATACACTGGAAAATGAAACTCGACAATAATTACTGAATAATGTAAGAAAGAAAAAAATACCACTTCATATGACCTGTAAACGATTTTTTCTTGATTTTTACGGCGTCTGTGTATGGAATGAACACTGTGCTTCGCGGCGCGGCGCACGCACCGCTTGAGTATGTATTTGACGCGCGGCATATTCGCATAGGCAGAGCGAGATGGCTAAATTATTTTAATCGTGGCCATTCAAGTCACCGCAATCGAAGAGCCGCTCGCCGACACCATACGCGTAGCCCACGTCGCTCTGGCGTGTGTGTGTGTGGGGGTTTAAGGTCGTCGACCGTCGCGCTCACCTTTCCCGATAGTGAGTGTGACGAAGCGAAGGTGCTTCAGCTTACCTCGGTCGCATTCCCTAATGGCCGGAGTGGAAGCCCTCATCGGCTGTTCTTCTTCGGTTGTTGAAGCTGATAGGGTACGACGGGATTCGCATCAAGCTGCGTAAATGTGTTACTAAAGCGAAAGTCGTCGCATTGGCAACGCAAAACCTGAGATAAACTCTAATACCCTGCTAACATTAATAAGTCATATTGGTATCAATCATTCCACCTCCGGCAATCTCTGTAAACTTGATTTGTTCGCTTCTGATGTTATCTGACACATGTCAGAGGTCGTCAGTTCGCCTCTGACGACCTCTGGCATCTTCACTAGTTCGCTGCTCGCCTTTACCTTACGCCGTGAACTTCTGGCTCCTTAATCAGTTCGCCTGCCTTTAGCGCCTTTCCGGTGAACTAACTTTACCAACTGGAGCAAGTCGCCGTGAATATTACATAAATATAATATTACGTATAATAATATTATAGTTTAAATTTACAGTAAAATCTAACTAGGATGTCAATAAAAATATGCCGTTACTTCAAACAAATTACGCTAGGGGGGAAACGTTAACTACGCGAGCACAAGGGCAAGGAAGGGAAGGGGGGAGTGGGCTCGGCAAAATCTCACCAAATCTCATTTGAGGGTAGGTTAGATCCTCAAAAATGATCTCAAAAATAGTACTAAGTCATATTTTTTTTATGGAAAGAGATGCGTATAGTCGGCGAACGCTGTGTGCCCCACATCCGATCGTCGTCTAAGTGAACGGAGAATCGACACTCCCGGAAACCTAGCGACCACGATCATGATGGTCGTTCGCTCCGTTGCGTTATTTTCTATACACGCAACCTATTCCCAGATGGCGTACGATTACTACTGTCCATCTCTTAGGAAGACAGCTCAAACTATCCCCAACCGATGCTGCAAGATGTGCGGCATCTACTTTTATGTGCTAATTACATATAAATGCTAATTCGCAAAATCCCTTTTATTCTGACATATCCCCAATTTATTTCCTTAAAATCCCAAAGCGAAAGCGGATTTTAGCAGAACCGAACCCTTATCTACTTAACTACTTATTAAGAGTTTCCGTGCCTTTTTTGTAATCCAAGCAGAGATCCGACTAAATGTACAAAGGAGAACATCGCCGAGCGATGACTAACTAAACACAGCTGAGATAAGATAAAGTAGTGATATTGCTTTTTTGTGTATTCCTACAAGGTAAGTGCAGACTGCGAACGACGCGGCGCGACGTCAGGAACAGCATTAGGCGCGGCCTTCGGCAGCGTTAAAAGTACGAGCAATCGATTCATTGAATATGTTTTTGCTGTTAATTCTCGCGGCCCCGCAGCAGGTTTCGACACTCTATGGGATCCAGTAGTATGTGCATTCTGACTGCGGACTGCTCACTACACAATGGACCATTTTAATCGCACGATGCAGTCCGTTTGACGGGTTGACCAGTTCGCTGAACTCGCAAAACTGTTCATTAATTACTGTTTTTAAATACGCGCTCCAGATAGTGAGTGCTGCACGGCCCCGGGGGCGTATCGCGCCATCCGATGCCGCGCTGCGTCGCATTGTGCATGCGACGTATTCGTGCGTAGACGAGAGGAAACAAAAACAAATCGACGGCGAAAGATGAAAAAAAAAATCCATAAAAATAAGTTTTATTTATTTTTAATTCGATTTAATGGCTCGTTGATAACAAACTCAGCCAATTGTATCATATTTTAAATGTTAGTAGCATTCGAAATTTGAATTATTTCGTAATGTCACTTTCATTTATAAAACGGCCTTGCCGAAATGATCAATAGTTTAATTTTTATTTTTTTATTTTTTATTTATTTATTTAATTACGTAATTTAAAAACATTTACAGTTCATGGACATGTAGGTACAATGTAATAGACAAAATAACCAGTAGCAAAAATCTGAAAACCTGATATGCCAGAAACTGTTGCCAGATATTCCATTTCAATGTCGCCTAACTAGGCTATAGCCTGTTCTAAGGCAGACATTTAAATTAACATAATTTTATAAAAATATAGTAAGGTAATCGCCGTAATTTTAAGAAATAAAATTTTTGTAAATAAAAATAAATATTTTTTTACACAGAAACATGAAAATAATCCTAAAAATTTCAATATAAATTAAAATAAAATAATTGAAAGGCCTACAATTCCTACAATTTAATAGAATAAAGAAATGGTTTGGAAATATAAATAATATAAAAGTCATTGTTTATATACATTTTCATTTAATAACTACAAACTGTCAATCAAACATCCATACAAACTGTCATAAAAATAAACTGTCAATTTAATAACTATCACATATATAAATACCATTCCATATATACCATTTAGACATTTATACTCAATGCTCTATCTATATTAATCCTCCCTTCCTTCATCAACCAAGACGTGACAGATTTTTTAAATGTTGTCATAGTGTTGATAGCCTTAATTGATTCAGGAAGGTGATTATAAATCCTAGGAGCGATGAATGAGTAGTGGCGCTGTCCATATGTGGTATTTTTACGTGGTATCAGCATATCTCCTGAGTGCACTGCTCTCGTAAATATCACTCCCTCATTAAAAGTTGGTTGACTTTTAAACCGCTCATGCAGTAAGGCCAATTTAATGTACAGCTGTCTGATGTCCAGGACATTGCAATGACTAAAAAGTTCATTGGTGGGGTAGCGATACGGTTTACGCGCTATAATCTTTAAGATACATTTTTGAGCCACTTCTAATGGGCGGAGGATGGTCGCCGCACAACCTCCCCATCCTATTATTCCATAACAGAGAATAGACTGAACTAATGCGTAGTATGTACTTTTCAGTAATCCCGGATCTAAAATATTTCTCATCTCTCGGAACATATATGCCAGTTTTCGTATTTTAATCGCCAGTATATCAATATGGGTCTGCCAGCGGAGCCTATTATCGATTGTGATCCCTAAATATTTGATGTATTGTGTTCTTTCCACTATTGGACAGCTACATTGCTTTGCATTATTGCATGTATGAATTTTCAAATTGTGGCATGTAGGCGGTTGCCCTTTGGCATTATTGCTGAAAGTAAGGTATTTAGTTTTTCCTATATTCAAATTGAGTAGGGAATCATCCAACCATTCTTGTACTTTTTTCATACCTATATTTGCCTTATTGAAAGCTTCAGTCCACTTGTCACCCTCAAAAATAATGACAGTATCGTCAGCAAATGTAGTTATCTGGCCTACTAAGTTACACAGGTTATTTATGTAGATGAGAAATAGAATAGGTCCGAGAACACTACCCTGGGGGACACCGAATGACAAGTATTCAGGCATACTTTTTAAGCCGTCTATGATTACTACTTGTTTCCTATCTGTTAAATAGCTGGCAAACCAGGAAAGAGTGACATGCTCGAGTCCCACCCCCGCCAATCTTTGAAGTAACTTATCGTGCGAAACCGTATCGAATGCCTTAGCAAGGTCCAAGAAGACCGCCATACACTTTCTACCCTTATCAACGTAACCATTAATTAAGGTAGTAACATTCACTATTGCATCCGTAGTGCCCATTCCCTCTCTAAATCCAAACTGATTTTCTGAAAGAATATTGTTATTCGTCAGATACTTGACGAGTCTTTTTTTAACGACCTTTTCTATAATTTTAGATAACGTACTAAGTAGGGAGATAGGCCTATAATTATTAATGTCAAGTCTGTCACCGTTTTTAAATATTGGGATGACTTTAGCGCATTTCAATGCACTAGGAAATATACCCGTTTTAAAACTGCAGTTAACTATGTGAGTTATCGGGTTACTTAGCTCCATTTTTGATGACTTAAAAATGCGTGAATTCAGATCGTCAATACCCGCAGACGAGCTATCTTTCAGTGAATATATAATTTGGGAAATTTCCTGTGGCGTTGTTGGTGTCAAGAAAAGGGATACTGGAAAATTGACAGTTGGAGGGGTGCTTCCTGAATTTAAAGTTCTGTTCTGTATTTGTTTTGCCATTTTTTGCCGACATTAGCGAAATATTTATTAACATGATCAACAAGCCTTTGAGGAGAAGAATCTCTTGTGACCGTTCCGCTTCCAATATTTAGCTTAATTCGTCTCATTTGAAGGCATTTTGTGTTGCATAAGGATAAGCCCTATTTATGAGATATATGGATGAATAGTGATCGTTAGTCGACTGCAAAAGGACCTTTAAACTTACATTGCACCTGTCGAAAGTCGTGCACATCCGTAAGTATATCTCATTCAAACATAAGCATTCCCCAATACAACCTGGGATTTCCTTCGCTACTTTTTAAGTAGCTTTTACTAATTTTATTTTAAATAAAAACATGATCCTATAAACGGATTTCTTTACAAACCTTATGAAATATAACAATATATATATATATATATATATATATATATATATATATATATATATATATATATATATATATATATATATATATATATATATATATATATATATATATATATATATATATATATATATATATATATATATATATATATATATATACATACACATATACATATACATACACACATACATACATAAATATATACATTTGTAATTAGAAGGTCTTTACTTTCCACGCCTAACATATCTGCTAGGCTACTTGTATAAATAGCTTAAAAAGCAAATATATACATACATAAATATATAATAATGGTGACACTTTGCAGAAAACACAACTAGAGCAACTCAACCTGCCCTGACTATCAGCCAATTAATAGTTTTCAACCACAGAGAAGGCGTTCCGAAATGCAACATTGTTCGTCTCAAGAAAAGTCATGAACCATCTGTTCCGTTACACTTGGGCCTGTCTGTATGCGGGAGGACAAAAAATATTACAATAATTGAAGGCACACATGAATGAGGCCTCTCAATATCACAAAATAAAATAAGAGAGATAATAACGAGTCTAGTCATAAAGGTTCTCACAGCTCAAGAAGAAGGTGTCATGTGCTCCTCAAACATGCTACATGGACTTTTGTGTTGATTTTTGACAAAAATCGACGGCGAAAGAAAAATTGTCCAATGAGCAAATAGCAAGGCATTCCAAGAGCGCAACGCACAAGAGAGTCAAGTGGCATCGCTTATTGAAGCCGGTCCGCGGTAGGAATGTTTCAAAGTACGAGTAGCTCGATCGTTTTGTACTATCGATCTATTTATTCGGGTTGAAAGTTAAAAGTTTCAAGTGGTACAATGTATAGGTGTACATGTCGATTATTATGCTTGAGCCGGTTGAATTCAGTGTGTTGGGTGGCCCAATAGACTTCCCATTATAATATTCATCGGTAGGTATTTTACTTCAAAAACAGGGTAAAACCTAATCGTGTATTGTTTACAAGTTTTGCAAAAAAAAACAAATTCTTTTCGATATTCGAATAATGTTAGTTGTAGCAATGATGATAGATATTGCTTAATTCTCCTATTGAAAGTGCCTATTAACGTTTAGCATTAATCCTTTCATTTTCATTTTTTATTTTCATTTATTTATTTCAAACCAGTTGATAGGAGTTCCTACACTTGGTTAAGTCAAAAGTAATGAAAATAACAAGTATAATATTTAAATAAATACCTATTAAGGTATAACATATGAACGTCAGTATTGCAAGGTATGAACGTTGAACATCCAAGCGCAGATTTTCTATGTAGAGGAAACAACATTTTCCAATATTTTCAATCAAAATTCTTAAGTAATTTCGTAAAATTTTCTATCTAATTTTCTATATAATCCTAAGTACTAAATAATCAAATAAATATTGGATAATTTCCCAAATTATCATACGGGAAGATATTTTAAAGAAAAAACACAAATACAAACAAATCAGTAATAATAATTATTGTCAATAGCCAATAGTTTGAAGAAGAAAAAAAAACGTAATTGTAGAATAGTCAATAATAGAAAGAATAAGGAATAATAATAGTCAAGTAGGTCAATAGAGCTGCAAAAATTGATGTTGTCGAAATCCTCAATGCTATAAATGGGGTTTTTAGTCAAAATACCCTGTACCTTTTTCTTAAAGTGAACCTCCCCAAGGCCCCTGATGTGTAATGGAAGTTTGTTGTAGAATAAGTAAGATTGGCAGAGAAAGCTATTCCGAACCTTACTCAGACGCACCTTAAAATGACGCAAGTCCTCTTTGCTTTAGCTTTACAGCGGTTTAATGCGATTAATTATTGGTCATATTATTATCGATTGATATGATTTGAAAACCATAAAATAGCACATTGGAAAGTGTAGTTTGAGTGAGGCAAACTATTTAAAATGCTACAAAATAACACAATCCAATGCAATATTCGCTAAACATCCACAAGGACGTCACCAGAAGAAAAAGAATGATACGAATTAATTTATTTATTATATGCGGCAACATTAAGAATATGATTTTGAGGTCCCGGAAAGAAGACAGCGCCACTACAAAAATCGTCCAGCCGATTGCCCAATGCCCATCACTTAGTATGAGAAATGTTGTATTATATTTCAAAACAGACGGAGGTTGTTCGGTGAGGGGATGTCATTTTCTATTATAATATTATATATGTTTTTATATTTTTCTTTTGCTGGTACATACATCTTTGTAGGTTAAATTGTCTGAATTTGACGTGTATTACCAAAATATGAAATATAATATCTCTTTCCCTCGCAACTCGCGAGCGGCCAAGCGCATCGGTAAAACGAGATAGCATCCTATTATTTATTTCTGTTGACACAATTTCTAGTTCGAAGCACGACGTCTATATGG
Source organism: Micropterix aruncella (assembly GCA_944548615.1). Taxonomy (NCBI): domain Eukaryota; kingdom Metazoa; phylum Arthropoda; class Insecta; order Lepidoptera; family Micropterigidae; genus Micropterix; species Micropterix aruncella. The sequence goes on from OX155955.1 coordinate 137,580, forward strand.
CCATAAATTTGTGTGTACTAATACATTCAAAAGGATCAAATGATAGTAAAGGATGATTCATGCTACACCGGGCCGGGGCCGGGCCGGGCCCCGGCCGAGTCGTTTCCAACGTGCTCCGGCCGGGGCAGTCATTCATGCTACACCGGGCGTGACCGGGCTGTTTCCGAGTTTATTTATCCCACGGCCATGTCCGCGATAACTAGTAGAATAGAATAGAATAGAATAACTTTAATGTGCTATAAAAACATAACTTAATGAATATTACGCTGGTTTTATAAAAAAGACAATTTATGCACAAATGGCGGACTTATCTAACTAGTGTTGCGTCCATCTATTTTGGCGATAATAATATTTTTTAATTTCTATTTTCGCTTGATTATTAATGCAATTTTCACAACTTGAGTTGGCAGCTATTGCAATTGCCTTTGAAGATGAAGTATTGGAAACACGAACTGAATCTTATAAAAGAAGATGGAGTGTACATCCAGCCTGGAGAAAACGACAATCGGAGGGAGAATTCGCCACGCTCTACAAGGAATTAATAGATGATGAGAGCAAATTTTACGGTTATTTTAGGATGTCTAAAGAATGCTTTAGTATATTTCTTGGAAAAATAAAACGTGATTTAACCAAACAAAATTCAAGATTTCTGAAGCATATCTCTCCCATTGAACGATTAGCAGACCGGAGCCGGGAAAACAATATCCACCGCCAATTCGACGCCGTGCTCCGGTCGTGGCACGGCCGGGCACGGCCGGAGCACGGCCAAGCATGAATTGCTTCATACAAAAGTATACTATAGATATCTGACCGTGTCCCGGCCGGGGCCCGGCCCGGCCCCGGCCCGGTGTAGCATGAATCATCCTTTAGTCTCTCTGGCTTATTAGAAGCGTCTAATTCCGAATTTGAAACGGAATCGCGGCGGCGCAGAATATCTTCATTGCAGACCTAATCCAACCTCGAAATTTAACGAAAGACTAAACATGCAGGAAGGGTTGAAGACCGATAATAATAATAATAATAATAAAACTCTTTATTCTCATTAAAAAAGGCGAGCTTACTGCTTGCGGCAATATCAATTAGCTAACCTATAATTTAAGTGTATATTACAAGTTTTGCGTTGGCTACACAAATAAACAGAAAAAATATAATAAACAAATTATTAAAATTAAATAAGGACGCAAAGGGAGGGAAGTAGATTAAGGAAGGAAAGGGGTGCGAGGAGGGGGGAGATGAGAAGAAAGGGGAGGGGGAAGAGAAGGGGGAAGAGGAGGGTTGGTTGTTATAGTTTTAGTTTGCATGCTCCTTGAGCCTGGCCTTAAACGTGGTGATTCTGGGGGCTGTTCTGGCATTATTCGGTAAAGCATTCCAGAGTCGAGCATCTCACAGAGAAGTAAGAAAAAAAATTGTTTCTGTGACCAGGGATGGATAACAGATTATTGCCCTTTGATCTCATGGGACGGACGTGCGCCGATAGTGATGAACTTTGCGGCGAGATTAATCGGCAAGCCATTCGTGAACTATACAAAAGGCAGAGAGTTCTAACCTGTCTCGTCTCTCTGGTGGTAAGCTACTGGAGTCTACTTGGATATTCAGTGATATGGTCATATTTTCTGAGGCTATAAATGAAGCGAAAACAGACGTTCTGTAACCTTGCCACCTTGGTGGCCAGCTCTTCTATCAGATCGAGGAAGGTGGCGTTGCCGCAGTGAATTAGTGGAAGAACCAAAGATTGGCAGATTGTCTCTTTGCTTTCTCCGGGAGAAAATTTTGAAGCCTCTTAGCGAATGACATCTGTTGAAGATCTGTCCTATCATTTCCCAAATATGGTGCTGCCAGGACATATTCTGGTCGAAACGGACACCAAAGTTCTTCACCTGCATGTTATACGGAATCTCTTCCGTCTTAATGTATATTTTTGATATAGATTGCATGTCGATCCTCGAGGTGTAGAAACTGTCACCGATTATGATCGCTTGTGTTTTAGAGGGATTTGGGAGCAATCCATGGCATTTAGACCACCCCGATATGGTATACAGGTCAGTGCTAATTACAGCGTTTGCTGTTTCAATATCATTTGGCTGAAAGTGTGAATAGATCTGGAGGTCGTCGGCATAAAGATATTTTGCATGAAGTTCGATGATATTTTGCATTGCATTCAGATTATCGATGGATGGATGTTATTTTGGCCACATCCTTAGTGACAATGTGAAAGTGCGCGACGGCCTCATGGTGGCTGGCAGCCGCCTACTCGCGGGCGCCAAGCCATGGCGGCCGAGCGACGAACAACCTTTGCAAAGAGCCGAACGGTGACCTTTTATGGAACTGGCAACGAGCGACCGAATAGTCTAACGCCGCCTACTCGTGCCTTCGCTTCGGTGAACGCTCTGCACCTCTGAACGCTCATACGGAAAGTGAATATCTCGCTGGGACCTCGCCTGCTCGCGAGGCAAAACTGTAAATAAAATAATATTACAATAAAATACCCAATGAAGAATAAGCAAGGCAGGAGCTAGATTACTTTCCCAGTCGTAAAGATACATTAGAATTACAAATATCAAGCAATATTAAAACTTGTGGTGAAATAGAAAGCAACAAGTGTAATTAAACAATACCAGTAGACTGGTATGTATAAAATGAAAGTCCACGTTGAATCGACAAGAAGTAGTCTTATTGAGCGAACGCCCTGTTTTGACTATCGACTCGACCGTCTGGCATTTCGTCTGTTTGCCCGTAAATGTGTTTGTTTGGCCGTCACGATCAAACTGACATTTTCTTCGCATTTGGCTTGAATGTTCTTAGAAGTGATTAAAAACAACGTATGTAAGGAGTTTATGTTTTTGGATTCCGTTTCGAGATGGTGGCCGTTTTAATGGTTCTGTTTTTTTACACGAGGTCTGTCTACTGTTCACAGAACCACTAGTAATTATGTAAACAATAGTTATTAGTATTTTTGTGAATAGTAGACCTCGCGTTCAGTTAAAACAGAACTTCGCTTCGCTCGGTCGACAACAAGATAACAGGTAAGCACTGCGCAGAGCGGGAACATTCTAAAATATTGTTCATGTTCAATATTCGTGCCGTACGTACTGTCGATACAAGAAAATATCTGCAGCAGAAAGGTAGTGATGATAGGAGATATAACTTACTAATATTTCAAGCAGAAAAGTGTCCAATTGGTGCAGCTTTTCACGAAATCTGGCAGATATATATTGTCGACGCTGCGTCAAACTCGCCATCTCAGGTTGTTATAACGATCTTGCCATCTTGTCACCGGAGATTAGTCGCAACGACTGCCCTGCCCTGCAGATTGCTGCTCCTTCGAGTAGACCGGCCACCGTTTGAGGGCGCTTGCGCGGACCTCTATCTGTTTTACGTAATTAAAATGCATGGCGCCCTTTGCCCGCGGCTCACACCCGCGCACACGTTATGCACGGCTGCGTGGTTATGTGACGTCAGTAGCACACGCGTGGCTCGCCGCGAATGCGCCGCCCGAGCGAAGCTCTGTACACGATTATTGCAGCATGTGGCCGCATCGCTACATCGAGCCGCAGTTTATGTGTCAAATTTGGGCGTTTATCATCGTGCGCCGCTGTCTGTAACAGGCTTCAGGCAAAATAAAAAACGCTCGGTAGAATATATGTGATTAAAGATCAACTAAATCTACAAATGATTAAATATGAATAAACCGCAAACAATCCATAATATGCTATCGTGTACATTGACACTAGAGAATGGAAGTATGTCGATTTTGAAACATAACTCAAGGATGAGATTGCACCGATGAGAGGAAGCGAAGATCGAAAGCGAGAGTGAATCTCCCGCGCGAGACGATGACGAAATAGAAATCAATGTGAATTTCGAGAGAAGCGATCGTCGATGACGAAAGAACAAGCGCGCGTCGGTCCGGTGGGCGTGCGCCTTTATGGATCGATCGGAACCAGATAGAGCAAAGTGCACAACTGCACAACCCTCCACACACCGAGGCGGACGAGGAGCGGAAGAACCGCCAACTTAATAGCAGTAATGCTCGCTCATAATTAACGGAGAGACACGAGTAGGTGTGGCGTAGGATTCGCGGCCTGACTAATGTTCATTTCGATTTTCACTCGAGAGATTACTCAATTTTCGACGCAGCAGCGGGCCTACGAAACACGCAAACAACGCCTAATGCATACATAATTGATTCATTCGATTGTAAAACGAATATGTTTTCCAATTAGTAGGCCGATGCGAATATACCTAACGTTAGCTATACATTTAGACAGGAATAAAATAAATATATCAAAAAGTGACTGAAACGACGGAAAAGTATGTGTATGGGGAAACCTGGTCAAAATTCGAAATTCTCAAACTTACTAAATAATACTTATGGTTACATCTGGGAGTACGGCGATATTCATGGCGTAATACGAATGCATAATTGTCAAGGTCTTCGTGCATCTCGCACGTTATTGTTCTCGGCACTGTATTAACAATCTGTTTTTCAAAAGCAATTTGTTGAGTTTTTAAGTAGTGTGGAGTATATTACACTTATGGATATTGAAGTTGAAGGTTTGTACAATATTTAACAGTGATTTATATTTTTAATCTTATTTTATTATTGTGTTTTATACGGTTTAGCGAAACCCTAATTTACGAATTTAAAAAATCGATTGCAAAAAACGAGTCCATAATGTTCCGGGTGTTTCAGGTAACACAATGTATGTATAATAAAAGTTTAGATCTTATGTTAACTACTTTCTTATAAAAATGTGTAGGAAGTAGTTGCCATTTTCTTTTATTTTTTGTTAACGTTATATAATAGATTGCAACAAGGACATTATAAATATATTTTTTTAAGCTCAGACATTAGCTCAGAAATCTAACAAGAAAAGACACTCATTTACCAGTAAAGCTCTAGAATTATTTAAGCACAACGTAGATCCACTAGCCGATTCCGATGAAGAAGACGTAAATGACACAGATTGAGTTAATTTTTTATTTTTTTTTTATTATGTAGGTTTTAATTATTTTTAATTGTATACTATAAAAACTGTTTGATCTTATTCCGAAAAGCAAATTACAAAAATTACCAAAAAATATTTTTGACCTAGTCTTGAGATCAAAACTCATCCGTGCGACGCGCGTCGGTTGAAGAAACTTCAGAAGTGGAAATCGATAAATGGCTATTAAAAGGAAAGCCGGTGCAGAAATCCCAAAAGAGGACGCCGCCGCCGCGGCGTTGCAGGCATCGCGTGACTCCACGTGCGATATTCGCGCACGAGCGCAATTGTGGCATTCACAGATGGCCGCTGGCTGCAACGAGTACCTTCTGAGGTACTCCTCGGTAACACTTCGACAAAATTAAAGTAGCGGTTTATCAACATCGCTCTATGAATCGTTCGCAGAAATCTAGCCGATTTTGAAGTGAATGGTGTGCATCATCACGATCCAACAAGATCCCGTAGCATGCTACGTTCGGTAAGTCATGCATTATCCAAGTCGGAAAGGCTAGCCTATATTGCCGGCCCAGTGGTTTACAACAAACTCAGCGAGCACATTAGGCAGGCGCAATCTCTTGACATGTTTAAGAGACGCCTTAAGAGGTACCTTGCAGATAAGGCGTTTTACTCACTGAAGGAATATTACTCGAGTGAAGTCTAAAATGCTTTGGTGGCTAAAGTATTTAATGATCTCTGCATTTTGTCTTGTATTTCTTCTTTTTACATTATTCTTGTGTTTTTTCTTCGTTTTGTTTTGTTTAATTTATCTTTTCTTTACGATAAAAAAAATATTTGTTTGCTAATATGTATGAATGTTCTGAATCTGTATCTGACTTGTATACCAGTATACTAATAAAATGAATATGCATATGAATATGAATATGAATATTGGTTTATCGGCCCAACTTAGCAAACTGAATATCTAAATATTTATAAAAATAATGCGACGAACTTGTTTTGGCTCCGTTGCGGCGTTGTCATAAAATTACATTAAAAAAAAAGCCATACATTTTTACAAAATGTCGGAAATTATCTCTTGGAACCACTTATTTTTTTAACAGTTTGTCATTATATTTTGAGTATAATTTAGATAACATGCAATATTTTATTGGGAAGTAAAACACCTGGCCGACACAAATCCGTAAATCGTTGTTAAATTCGCGAGACTTCAGTTTGCTCGTTGCGGACAAGCGCGTGCATCAGTGTTGTGTTTTTTATCCATTGAAGTTTATCTTTTTTGCTACAGAATGCCGAAAAGAAACAAACTTAGTGTGTATCGGCGCTTACGAATCCAGCTGTTAAAGAACTAGGCAAGTCGCTAGTCGAGTAAAATAAGTAAAATTATAAAATACTTACCATCTGCCATCAAACGTGTCCAGGCAACTAAGTCTCATTACTATAGACAATGAACAGGTCGGAAAAAGATTAACTTGGCCCTCAGGGTCCAAGGTAATCTTTTCAAGAATCATCGAAAAATCGTAACACAACTTCTTTCGAGGTCGCTGCTGCTCTGGTTAAAGAAATTGGAAGATCAGCAACTGTCAGGACAGCAAAGATACTAATGAACAGGTCGGAAAAAGATTAACTTGGCCCTCAGGGTCCAAAGTAATCTTTTCAAGAATCATCGAAAAATCGTAACACAACTTCTTTCGAGGTCGCTGCTGCTCTGGTTAAAGAAATTGGAAGATCAGCAACTGTCAGGACAGCAAAGATACTAGCCTCAAAAACTGCAAACAAGGAAAAGGCAATGGCTCTCCGAAAAGAACAAAAAAAATGGCTAGATTGTGCTGTGAGGCAAAATTGGCCAAAGGAGAATTGGTCTGCTATTGAGTGGTCCGACGAGTGAAATTTTGAGGTAAATATTGATTTATCATTTTTCTGTTATAAACATAAGTTAAATCATAATATTAAAATGGTTTTGCTATAAATGAAATTGAATTTATTAAAGTAGAACTTTCTTACAGAAGAACAGGTTTTTGGTACTCCATGTGTGACTTATGTACCTAAGGCGAAGAGTGGGGGAAGAACGCCTTCTGAATGCGTCGTCCCCACGGTAAAACACGCAGGAGGAAGATGCCGATGAAGATGAGGAAAGATTTGTGCGTGAAGGTCGGATGAAGATTTGTGCGGGAAGGACGTATATTAGAAACAACTCTACAACCATCATTTTCTAAAATCTTCGGAGACACGAATATAAAAGATGCCAAATGTCAGCAAGAAAATGCACTTTGCCATAAATCAGCAATGACAATGAAGTGGTTTCGGGAAAATAGTGTGAATCATCTGGACTGTGCAGCCAAGTCTCCTGATCTCAACCCAATAAAACGTTTGTGGAATAGTTTCGAGCAAGATACAGTATCACTCAATAACGTGGAAATAAACACAAAAAAAATGTTTTAAAACAAGAATGGCGGTAGATTGTTAGACAAGAGTGCGGCGACCTAGAAAGGAGTTAGCCGAAAAGGATTGCTGATGTAATTAATGGTGGTACAACAAAATGTTAACATATCAATAAAAAATACATTATTTTAAATGACACGTGTTTTTGTTTCGCTATAATTCAGCTGTATTCTAAATTAACTGCAATTGTAACGGTTGCCTAATAGTTTTGGCCAAGGCTGTAGGTACTATCCTAGAAAACAACTGTAGCACAACATTTGTGTCCGTCTGCAATGGTAAATTTGCATAAGCCGAAATGAAGCAATAAAATTCCATATTCTCGAGTAGAAGTACAATCTTCGCCATTCGCCGCAGTAATTACTTCTAATTTGATTGAAACACGCACGCACTAACGACGTTAACATAATGGAACTACATACAAATAACCACAAATCAATGAGGTTCAATTTCCATAGCATACACAGTAACTTCATTCATTATTTCGCGATACAACGATACGCGATACAAAACAAAAAGTACTATGTAACAAAATGTTGAAGAACTGTAATTGTCCAGCAATCTTGGTACTTTTATTGATCAGACCACGATGGTCTGAACTGATACTGATATGAGCAACCCGGGTCCAAAAACTGATACACGTAACTAAAGAAGTTTTTAAGTTATTAAAGGAGTTCACTTCAGTAAAAACTGGTTGGGAGTAGCGCTAGCCTAACGGATTAGATTTCAGTGCTGTTATAAGCACAGAAATGAGTACTTGGGGTCTAGTAGTCCAAACCACTAAAAATTCCACTAAAGAACCACTAAAGAAAATATTCCGCGAAAATATTCCACTAAAGATCTTTTTGTCAATATAGGGTTCTAGATGTTCATCACCTGCACTTAAAATATTGACTGTACCTAATAATATATAATAACGCTGAAAGAAGAAATCTTCATATTTTATTTTTTTTAAAAACAAACTGATAGGAGCATCTTTCTCTACGGAGAGAGATTTTATTGGACGATTTCTATTTCGATTTGAAATTTCATGCCTCAATAATGTACACCTTGCCAGAAATTAAAATTTACCCTTATTTAAAGTTAAATTAAACTTTAGATTATGTCCAATGGAAATGAGTAGGCAAAAACAATTTAGAAAAAAAAATATATTTCGTTATTTCATTGTCATGCCGAGACAATGTGTAATACACACTTTAGCGATAATCGCGTTTGAAAATTAACGACAACCAAAATTTCGTTCATATTCCAATATCGTCGAAATAAATAATTTAATAGCAATGAATTAAGGTCATTTGGGTACTTTAAAGACCCGTCGTCAATGTCAACATCTTCAATGAATATGTATTATTACTTGTTGCATTCCGAAAAAAAACACATTATTTTTTTGGCACGATGCCAAAATAACATTGTAAATTATTTTAAAAATAAATCATAATGCCAAAATGGCCAAATGGTCAATTTTGGCGGAATGCAATTTTATATGCAATTATTATTATATGCGAAAATAACCAATGCGCAATTGATGGTTTTGGAGTAACGATTTCGCAATATTTAAAATTTTCTAGCCAATCTAACATAGTCATATTTGGTATGCTCAGAAATAAAAAAAAACTCAAAGGTCAAAACACAGACAGGTTACTTGTTGTCTCTGGTTCATTCTGAGTACTATTTTGGCTAGACCCCGACTATATCATATGTATCTATATTGTAAAATAATATTTTTTAACAATATATCCACATAATTCTTACATACTTAATGATTAATACAATATTATTTATAAATTATCATCATAGAGAAAACGCATTCAAGGCAAAGCTCCGTAGGCAGAAGCGGCTACTTCGTCGCCAGCTACGTGAAGCCAAGAAAGCCGGAGATAAGGCCCTCTGCCACAACTTCTCGCGCGCGTACCGCTCTATACTCAAATTCATACAGAGAGTAGCAACGCAAAACAACAAGCGTAAGGCAGCATTTGTCAAGTCCAAAGAGGAATCCCAGTTTGACAAAAACCGTTTTAACTACAGCAAAAAGGTTTTGTCTGCCGCCAAGGGCACAATCCAAATCCCGGAAGAAATGGCCACGGAATACTTTTCGACCACTTATGAGGATCCAATGCGGCTCCATACGTACAGCCCTCCTCCGGGCATTACACCTCCGCACCTGCCTACGGTAGCTTTTGCCTCTCAATCACCATCTCTAGAAGAGATTTTAATTCAAATAAAAAGGAAGCCGTCGGGCTCTACTCCGGGTCCCGATGGTATTCCCTACTTAGTATATAAAAAGTGCCCCTGCCTTCTGCAATATTATGGCTTCGAAGGGGGAGTGAATGGGTGGTAAGGTGAACGCTCACATGTGGCAAGACAGCTATCCCAAACCTACTACAGCCGGTCGTTAGTCCGGAATCCACTGCTCACCCCCCAGAAGTGTAATAACACTATATGATGGGCCCGACTTCGATAGGTGAATTCCATGGCAGCTGCGTTTGTATTTTATTTTTTATATATATTTCATTTATTGTATAACAAATCTATAATATATAACAAACATATTTTTTTAATATGCTTTGGAACATAGATGGCATAATTATTTTAATTTAATATTATTATTAAAGGACTAAATATCTTGGATTTTATTTGATATTCGTATTTCGCCGCCAGTCTAATCGACGCGTTGGGCTTCGCTTGCAACAAAACAAAATTCATTATGCATAGATGCAACATAACCGGGGCGGTAGCATGTCTATTTAAAATGCTAATGAATTCCTATCTCCTCATAGTGAAATTGCCAACGACGCACGATAAATCTCTTGCGATATTTTTTCAACAGACTTGCGCTACGTTTTAACAAAAACGACATTAACACACGTCACCTGTGGATTACGACGAGTACAAAAATAAAGCAACGACGACAACTTAGCACTTTACACTAGCACTATGCAACGCAGTATAATAATATTATTATATTGCACCATTGTTGCAAACAATGTGTATTATACTGACACATTGTTTCGTTGGGAAAAGAAAACAATTAGAAATATTAATATATTTTTTTCTTTCGGCGCCTTCTATCCGAATGCGACATTCGGGCTTCAGAGAAACTACCAGCTATTATTACGGTTCAAATTGAGGAATTCTTACTATATTTTAATAAGATGGCAAGATATGGGTCTGATCTCTACAAATTTTCCTTCTCTAAATATAAGGAAGTTTTTTCTCTCGTTAGATATCTTGTTTTTCTTCGTTCTCTGTCCGTCTAACTAAGGTATGACTAATGACATCGTGCATATTATATAAGTAGCAACACAAGTATATGCGCGCTGTATCTAATAGGTTGACTTCAATAGAAGAACAATGGACATAGAATTCAGCAGATTCTACTAAATAATATACAACGAAAGTGCAATGGTGCGTATCAAAACAAGCCAAACGTCCATGAGTCTATCGATCGATGAAACTAAATAGCCTAGAATATGAGCGTAAAAGAATTAAAAAAGCACTTATTGTAAAACAAAGTAAACAGTTTAAATAAATTGCTATTTGTCGAATTGAAATCTTGAGCGAGCGAGTAATCACGAAAGCGTCGGACACGCGCAGAGATAATATTTCCAAGCGGCATTTTCGAGTCGATGGAGGAAAGCGAAAACTAGGCTAAGCGTGTCTCCGCGTCCAAAGCGAGCGTCGCGTATCGTCTGTCACTATTGAAAAATCGCGTAAACGCCTTCCAAATTAGCCATTTCATAGAAACACACGCACGTGGCATCATCGCATCCAAAACTAATGATCCGTTATTTCACTGGCGTAACGTAAACGACTGAATTACAATAATTTGTTGATGAGTTATTGCGTCAACTCGGGTAATAAACTGGCAACGCAGAGATTCGATCAGAATACGCCGCGCCCACTGAATATGCAGTTGCATCGCAATTGTATAATGTTTCTCGGCTCCTAATGGTTCTGTGCAGCTTGGGTGGTGTTGGCCAAACTCTCTGTCATCTGGCCTACCCAAATCGCGGTTAAACTCCTATCTGCTAGCCTCCTTTGGGGGTTAATGGGCCCTTGCTGAGTTGGCCACGAAGACCCATTCTGTTCAGGGTTGGTCACACTCACGGGTCAACACCTATCCGACGGCATCCACGCATGAAGTGCGAGCCTGGGTAGGACTCTGACCCTATGGTCAGTTTGCCCTGGGAATCAACCTTCTGGCGCTCCTAGACGGTCTGCGCCTCGTGCGGCATAAGCCAATCGATTGCGCTCTCTGACTAACAGTCGGGGAAGTCTGGAAGCAGTACTGTTTCCTATAGAGCAAGGGTGGTTGCGGACCTTACGGCGATAGCTCTTGAATCGACCATCGGCTACCCGATCCTGGGTGAACAGCCGGGCAAAGCATGCAGTGGTCCGCGATAGATTCGGTGTACACCGCTTCGTAAGGGAGAGGACCGCGCAAGCGACCTCGAACTCGTAACCAATCGAGAGACTGGAGTAATCTGGTCACAATTGGAAGTAAGGGTGTGAGTGTAAGCCCGCTGGGTAACACTCCTGGCTATCTCGCAGTTAAGGCGTTGGCCTCTTACGGGTTTGTGGCGGAGCTAGACAGTGGACTGTTTTTGTCCTTCTCACTCCTTCTTCTCTGCCGCTCTGTCTTCTGCGCTCACTTCAGGGAGATAGAACGTCTTCTGCGCTCACTCCAGGGAGATAGAACGACTAATCGTTAAAACTTCCTGAGGTGACGGGCTCGCCCGCTGTAGTCGACAACTCTAGTTGCTAGCCTCCTGGTAGAGGGGCTTACCCTATCAGGGCCGTTGTGAGCATCTGCCACGGCTGTAATCCTGCAGTCAAAGGCGGTCGGGAACAGAAGATTGTGGATTCGGGGTAATACTTCGGGCGGAACTGGATGGTTGGGCATTATCTGTCATTGCGGAAAAAAAACGAAGAAAGCCCAGCCGGCGAATAGCCAGAGGGGTCTGGAGATATATGATTCCTATGACATCGGAGGGTAGTTGTCGATCTGGCGCCTTCAACCATTGAATCGATCCTTCGGCCACCCGGTCCCGAGCGACCGCCGGGCAAATGGAGTCGCGATCCGCAAAATATCCAAACTGAATTACCGCTTGCTTTAGGTAGAGGCCGCGCACGCGACCTCGATCCCGTGACCAGACCGAGGGACGGAGAAATCCGGCCAAATCTGGTAGTAAGGCCGTGAGGTCGGCCCGCTGGGTTACTTCGCAGTGCGTCGCGGTAAAGCGTTGGACTCTTACGGGCGCGTTGGCGGAGCTAGTTAGTGGACTGTGTTGTTCCTATACAATACAATACAATACAATCAACTACTCCAGTAGATAGGCATTCCTACACTTGGATGCGTCACAAAATTAAATGCTAAAAATTTAATTATTAAAAACATAACTATCGTGATAGTTGTCATCGCTGTAATATTATATTCAATATTACCTATATACAAATAATCAAAATATACTAATGTGATTTAAGAGTCAAGGAGAATAATATATTAAAATAGAAATGCAAATTCTATGTAGAATAATCAAAAAATATATATTTTATTGTCAATCCAGCAATAATGCTTTCGTATTTTTTTTAAAAATGAATAGATGTTTAATAAATTATATGAAAATTAGAATGTCAGCTATCATAATACCGTTATGTTTAAACTTTACGCATTTCATTAATCATCAACATGGAAAATAGACTCAGAATTTTCAAACTCCCTTATACCATAAATTGGGTTTCTTACCAAATTATTTATGATTATCTTTTTAAATTGGACCTCTCCGAGGCTTTTCATTTGCTCTGGAATCTTATTATAGAACGACAAATTTTGATGAATAAAACTGTATCGCACTTTGCTAAGTCGCTGTCGGTTTATGTGGAGATTGGATTTATTCCTCGTATCGTGATGATGAAAATCACTATTCACCGGAGCTTCTGTTAGGTGTCTACGAGCGTACATAATATTTTGGTAGATGTAAGAAGAAAATAGAGTCATTATTCCTGATTTTACAAATAGCGGCTTACAAGAACTTCTCGGTGAGACTCTATATAAACTGCGTACCGCTCTTTTCTGGAGGAGAAAAATTCTTTTTGAGTTTGGTGCCATTCCCCAAAACAGTAGGCCATACGTTATTAGAGAGTGGAAATATGCAAAATAGACGGATTTAGCTGCTTCAAAACCGCATAAACTTCTTATCTTTCTAATGGCGAATATGGCACTGCACAATTTTTTACTGAGATCATTTAAGTGATCAGACCATTGCAATTTTTGATCAATTTCTAAACCGAGAAATTTCGTGGAGGAGACATTTTCTAGTTGGTCAGACCCAAAGTATACGTCTATTTCATTATAATCAGACGGCCGCAAAGAGAAGCATATTGATTTTGATTTATTTACGTTAAGTGACAATTTATTAACTTGGAACCATATACTAAGCCTATCTATTGTTTCTTTTATTCTTTGGGCCAAAGTGTCTTTATTTTTATCGCTAAAAAGAAGTGAAGTATCATCGGCGAATAAAATGATTTCATCATCCACGGATTTCAGGCACTCTGGGATGTCATTAATATAGACGAGGAAGAGAAAAGGTCCAAGTATCGATCCTTGAGGAACACCTTTGCGGATATTCTGTGGCGCGCTCTTGCTATTTTCGACTTGCGTAATCTGAGTGCGTTCTTGCAAATAAGATTCCATGAGTTGCAGTTCCTTATTCCTAATGCCATAGTGTTCCAATTTTTCAAGTAGAATTGAGTGGTCTACGCAATCAAAAGCCTTAGAGAGGTCACAGAAAATGTATATATCTCCGTGTAAGAACGATCTGTATCGTTATACCAGCCTGAGGTGTTGGGTTCGCCTGTTGCAGATGACAGCTCTAAAGTACTATGTTTGTCTCCTGAAACCTCTACCCAAATTTCTTTTGGGAGTGAAAACACGGACTAGATGTTCTGCGCGAGTCTTCGCCGTGTGCTGATAGCGAGTTTTAGTCAGGAAGACTGCGTTAATGTAGTTGAGTTTGAAGAAGTTTGCCTGAGCAACTTTGTCGCTCTGTCGATTTAATCCGCGATTCTTTATATTTAGCAGCGTCGCGTCGTGCGGTGTTGGACTGGCATCTTAGGGTCTGAAAGATACAATCAAGAGTCCGGTTATCGGTGGCGGAGAAAGCTACCAAATGTACCACAGACGAAATTTCTAATGAAAAATATGTTTTCAATGCAATTTTCGTGTATTTTCTTATTTGTTTTCATTAAAATGTTTCATTGTACGCGTTCATAATATAATCTAATGGACATTGACGTCGATGCTCGCACAGATAGGATTATGAAAAGGAAATTGATTTTACCCTAATTTAAATGTAAATACCAATAAAATTTTCATTGTTTTATTGCTAATATTTTTAGCTATTTCGTTGATATTCTGTTTCTAAATGACATAATATATTTTGATTTTCATATCTAATGTAGGTTTCTTTGATTTTTAAGACGTCCCATTTTCGCCATCTACCATGTTTTTTTTATTATTATATAATAACAATTTATTATTAATTCTTTTGATTATTGACTATTTTTAAACTACTTTTATATTAAAAGTTATTGCTTATCAAAATGTTATTCTGAATTAATATGGACCTGTTTATTTTCCTTTTATTTTTTAATTACATTAGAGATATAATTTCCAATACCTACCTAATTTAACTTCTTCATACGTAAACTAACAGATTTGGTACTTAATAAAATATGTGTTTTTTTAAATTGTTCGAATCAATTTCTGTACGCAATTTTGTTTTTAACAATATTATACGCCGGTTTTGCCGCACTGCATAATTATAAAACTCCATGTTATTATACCACAATCACAATGAAATAATGAATTTTAATTGATACACACGTAGACAATGAGATATCTAGTTATTCCTCATTGGCAATTTCCTTTAATATCTCCGTCATAATCAAGAACTGAGTCTGGATTACTAGAACTTGGTCTCGAAAGTCTCATCAGTTGCGCCCCATCTCCTAATGTTCTCAAGCAACATTTTCTACCTGCTTCTTCACCAGTTCTGGTCCCAAAGAAGATAAAGCATCGTCTTAATGCGCACTGGGCCAAAAGTTTACTGGTGCGTGAAATGCATTTTCGGTAGAATTCAACTATGCATAATATCAATTCTAAATAAACAAATGACGTTGCAATGCCAGACCGCGCGGAAGCCAGTTTTCGCAAAAAACATTAAATATTTATTACATTTTACAATTAATTATAGCAATTTCAATCTCTTCGGAGATTAATTTAAATAAACTCGTTCATGAACCATGAAGCGTCTAATGCCCGGGACCCAAGAGGCGATCACCTCGCTCCCAGCCCACGCACTATGTATATATTTTTAAGACAATTTTAGATTATTATTTTTGTTGAGTCATTCTTTATGGCAAGGTATTTTTTTTTTATTTATACTTACTGGACATTTTAAATTTACATTCAAGTATTTTTGATGTGTTTCTGATTACATGATTTTTTATTTCATTTTTCGATTTTGTGAATGTTTTTTGACCATACAGCTTTCAATACAGATGTGTTTTACAATAATTTAAACTGTAAGATAGTTTCCAGCCTTATATTATTAATTGGTTAACTACCTATTCGTTTTGTGTTTTATTAGGATTGCGACTACGATGCATGCTGCTTATGACATCATGTAAGTGATTCAGAATTCGATTGTTGTTCGCCTATATGACAAGTTATGAGATCACAAACTATTTTTTAAACTATCATTTTACTGTACCTAACCATATATTAAATATAATTATTACATAACATGTTTAATACAATTTCTTGATCTGATCTTTTTTGCTGTCATAACGGAGACAATCACTTCAATCACAACTCACACTATCTCTAACGCATAGATATTTCGCAGACATGCTGCAGTGCTGCTTCTTTTACCTTCTGTAAAATCTATCGTTTCTCGCGTAAAACGTTTCTAACAATGAATTCTATATTTCATGACAAATTAAATGAAAATTCCAGTGGCTATCGAAGCATATACAGCTACGTATAGTATGTAGAGTAGACGTGAGTGCGCTCTTCGCCAAAAAGAGAAAGATGAGAAGAAAGTGAGAAGTGCGACGTGCGAATGGGAGGCGGCCGCACAAGTGGGTCGCGCCTCGCAGAAACACGACGCGAGACGAGCCGCGCAGACCGCTGCACATTATCTGACGCAAGCCGTGCGGCATCGTCCCAGAGTCCCATGAACTAATCTCGTCTGTTTCCCAATGGCTCCATTTCTTTAGTCGATTACAAGCTAAACTGGGTTTGTAGATTTAGAGATATCCCACAATACGGCGGACCAGTCCAACTGCAACCGATGCACATTTTAATATAACTGCACTGATGAAAAATATTGAACTGATTCTTACATTACCATTTTGTAATTACGGTTTTATACAGAATAACGATGTTTCAATCGTAATGTTGAATTTCAAGGAATTTTGAAACTCCATTATTCGACTACATATGTATATGCATCAGAAAATTTCCTTAACGTTAATACGGAAATAATATTATACTTTAGTTTCAACTCGATTTGTGTGTCCGACTATAACCATATGTATACTACTAAATACTGCCATATTAGAAGCGTGATCCCAAGGTCGCGACGTAATGAAATAACATGTTTAAACATTACAACACGGTAACTACCTTCACGCCAACACCGTTACGCGTCACGTTAATTCATACGCATAGACCACAGTCCGAGTTATATACGTAATCCTCGTTGAAACATACTCATTTCCGTGTATTACATCGTTATATTTTGCTCAGTAAATAACTAATACAGCACAGCGATTCTCGAGTTATATGTAAATGAAATGTTGGTGTTATTAAGGCAACGACTAAATAAAAATAATTTCTCTTCGTTACATTTTCATCATGTCATAAAACAATCTAAGGGAAAGTTGTAGATAATGAGTACTACACATTCCGAATTTTTTATATTAGTATGGCTCAAAGGCCTTTTTCGTTTTTTTTTTGTTTTTTGTCTCCAATCTTGTTTTTTTTTTAAAACGTTACACAGGGAATGACTGAATAAAATACCATAACTAGTAGTTCTGTGATCAGTAAAGCTCGCGTGTGATCAGTAAACCGTTATACAACGCAAACAAAATATAGAAATGTCAATGTCATGGATACGGATACGATCCAAAATAATTATGTATAATTATGTACCACAATTATTTATCAAATATTTTCCCCCAATCCAAACAGTTAACAAATAAAGTGAGCCTGAAGATGCGCGAAGAAACAAAATGACACTATCGAACATTCTAGTGTTAACGGAGTTTTGACTTTTAAATTCAAACGACATGTCATGGCTTGTGATAATAGTCGGCTATGGACGAGGCGATACTGCGATTCGATGGATGGACAAAAAGTGGCGATATTCGTGGTGCGCGCGCGTGTCCCAGTTGTGAGCGACGGCCGACAAATCGCATTCATGCCGATAGCACACTTCCACGCCAACATCGAGCGACGCCAAAATAATAGTAGGCGTATCGGCTGCCTGCGGAATGGTTCCTTGCGAGATGAAAAGGCGAAGACGCCACTCCTCGTATAGTTTCCAGAAAGTATGTTAGAAATTCTGCAATACGCCTTTCATTCGGGTTCCCTAAATCCATCGGAGTAAAAACGAGAAAGATGAAGAACTCCATGAAACTGAGCAATTAAGTCCAGACCGACTCAATTTAAACTGAATTTAATATCAACGTAATACGAGATACATATTGCAGTATTTGCTCTCAGCTATCCGTAGACGATAGAAATATGTCGATGGAAAAACTAAAAACAATGTATCCATCGCAAAGTTGGACAAAATAATAAAATACCGCTACATAAATGGATGATATTTAATGTACGGCCTACGAAGGGGCCGTACATTGTACGAACAAAGTACGAAACATGAACAAAAGTACGAAAGACTCGCATAAATCACAAACAAACGAATAACATTCTTTTTTATTTTATTCATTCGAAAAAAATAGACGACAACGCACAGCTTACAACTAATTCGTCGCTGAAAACCATTGTAGGCGCCTCAGTCTAACAATAATACAAAATATAACACTACCGATTTTCTGCCGATAGAAACAATATGACCAAATCCGTAAATTCACTGGGATTGGCGGTAAATAAATCGAAATGCAGATCTACCGTTTGCATGGCGTTCAAGTGACCAACAGCTTCACCTGTATAAGGAGGTCAGTGCGAGCTTGCGGCCTAGCGAGCAATTAATGTACGCAAATAGTTATCGGGTACGTCCAGACCAAATTTCCTTAGGATAGTCGGGTTACTCACCACTACTCTAACCAGTTTGAACTCGTGGCAACAACATATCCATGACCATTGCCAAGAATAACAGAATCCTCAGGAGACCCTGAGGATGTTATTCTTCTTATAGATTGATTAATTGAATAGATAGATAAGATTGATTGAATACGCCGAGTAGGCTCCTCGGCGTATTGAATCAATTTAACCAATTCGATCCAAACTAAGTGGTACACCCAATGGTCTTAGAGGCATTCAACTTTCGTACGCAGAGTTCCAGACCGCGCAGAAAAACTACCAGATATTAGTTAATCGTACCCTGCAGCATATAAACGTATCATTCGTTATTTTCGCTCCTAAACAATGGATTGTACCTATAAGACAGGCAAAGGGCGCCTCGGTCCGCAATAAATTCGAACTGAATTACCGTTAACTTCAAGTAGAGGCCGCGCAAGCGACCTCGAATCTGTGACCAGACTGGAGGATAGAGAAATTCGTCCAAATCTGTTAGTAAGGGATCGAGGTTTGCCCTCTAGGTCCGCTCTCTTTCCAGTGCCTCACAGTAAGGCGTTAGGCTCTTGCGGGCTGTTAACGTAATTTGACTGTAGATTGTGCTGGCCACCAAATCTTTTACGTTCACTCCATGTGAGACGGAGTGGCTCGATGTCGTTATAATTCCCTGGGGCGACGTGTTCGGCCGTTGCAATCGTCAGCCCTCAATATACCTATAAATATTCATAAGCCAACGTAACAACCCCCTGTAAAATAGCATATTGCGCAAGTACAGACATTACCTAGTGTGCCTACAATATATTATTTTACATTACAGTTTAAATGGATTGGAATGTGGATATTGAAATAGACTTCGAATCATGCCTACAGGAATGCCTGTGAGGCTTTCTATCGCCCTTTCTACTGCTGCTTCTCTGTCGCCTATCGGAATCTCACCCTACTGCAGTAGAAATATGCGCGTAATTAACATTATTGGGTGAGTGGCTTAGCTTGCCTGATAAGTGATTTCGGTTCGGATCCTTGGCCGCGCCCGCCTCAAACAAAACAAATATTTCAAGTTAAACTAGTTTTACTGTGACGAAACTGTCATTTGCATAATATGTTTCACATCCTATCCGAGAAAGATTCATGGTATTGCCGTTTGGATGGAGGCATGGGCACATTATCTTAAATTAAATTTAGCGATGTCCTGCCTGACTCGACGTATCGTTTATTATCGATGGAAAGGGGCGGGCAAATATTTTTGAAGCAAACGCATTCCGTCACAAAAAATACCAAAAATAAATTAGCGGCCCACGCGATGATAGCGGCCGATTACACGAGAGAGATTAATCGGCGCGGTGTGAAGTAAAACGGTCGATAAAAATAACGAACGATGTGTTAATCTGTAAAAATGCACGTTTTAAGTTTAGACAATTGATTACATCGCTGGCAAATAAAAAATGAACAATTCTGCTGAAGAAAAATTCCGCGAAACTTTCAACACCCTGAATGCTGACATTGATATTGACCCCTTTTTCACGAATATAGATACTATAAGGAAGCAGGTTGTAGGGCGATTTTGTGATGACCAGGCTTAGCATTTTCTTCTTTTATTACAGTCTTGTTTATGACAACATAATTTCTACTGTACAATTTAGTATCTTCTTGTTTAATATCTTCTTTATGCTTAATATCAGTTCTAAATTCACGTTAATCAGATGTAACTTGCACAAAAATCAGTGGTAACTTGTAATTGGCTCTAAGCTTCCTATTTTTGTTCACTACAAAATTATTGGCTGTAAGTTATCCTTAAGAAAATAAAATAAAATAAATAATCCTTTCTACTATTATTAGAAGGGTCTACGGGTACATATACGTTCATATCGAGTAATTTAGGCGATTATAGGTATTTGAAATGTTTTTAAAATGAAATGACTATCTAGGTCTTCTTAATTTCTAATTGCATAATAACTAATTAATACATTTCTTATAGTTTGACTGTCTTACTTCATAGTTCACAAGTACCGCCGTAAAAAGAACATATATTGGTAAGGTCGAAATCCTAGTGACGACCCAGGTGGAGAACCAGTAAAACGAGTTACCTACATTACGCTACACTTGCTGGAATTTCTCACCAAACGCAGTATGAAAGCGCCACGACAGACTTGCAATCGGCGCTTTTACACTGTCTCAGAATACACGCACGATGACACCCACACGTGCGAGATGAAGATGCCAGAAAAAATATGTCAAGGTAAAAAAGAAGGAAGAGCGCTGAAATAAATGCTGTAAAAATGGATGTTTTTTTGAGGCATTGCTGCAAGCCTACAATACTAGAGAATGTCTCGAGTAAAGATCAGATATAATAGCTATATTATGCGCTAGTTTGTTTAGAAAATAGTATTTGGCTTAACGAATCCGAAACAAAACACGATGTCAGACTGTGCATTCGCAGTCTCGTAAAGTAAAAAATGCGAATCTATTTTTTACACGACAACCCAACAAAAAGTAGTGTAATGTGTTCAGGGTTCATGCATATATGTTTTCCGTTTATTTATTCCACCATAACTTCTAAACGTTTCAACCAATTTAGAAATGTGAGATATTGTTAGAATCGTTATATTTTCCCGAGTGACATACGGTACCTCAAATGTCCAAATGTCAAATAAATAATTGTATAAATGCCAAGATGTTAATACATTAAGATAAATATACGTGTTTAATATCAAATGAAAGGTCTGATTGTGTATATTCCGAATATATCTATATGGATATATACATAAACCACAAATATTTGATAAAAAACCGTTTTATTACTTGAGCACCGACGGCAACCAACTGAGTGCAACGGCGGCGGCGCGATCGTTTTGAGATACCTGGTACGCGTCGCAGCTCTGTGACGCCCCACTTAGAAAGCCCATGTGCAACCCCGCTAAATGGCAATCGCCCAGCGAAAGCCGTCACGGGTCTTGGACAAGGCTCGTCGACCGACTCACAGAATGCGCAAACGTCTTTAAGCACTGGATGATTATAGAGATAACACGCGTCAACAGGGCCGTAACAAAGCTTCCACAAGTTGAAATTTGTTTCAACGAAGGAAAATTCCCTAAAAACGTGCTTTTCAGTTTCTAATGAAGAAATTGTTTCTAATAAATATCTAGTTCCAGTTCACTTGATTTTAGATACCAGCATGCCTGAAGGAATAATAATACGTAAATTTTGAGGATCCGGAGCAACTTAATTACACCCTGGAAAGCCGATATTTTCAGATATTGAGCCAAACCGTCAATGAAGCCGCAAGTAATTTATATTTGATTTTTGAAAGCTCTTCTTAAAATGTTCTCAACGCCCGCCATACAACGCCCATGACACAGTGAGTGTAGTAAGCATGGATAATTTCAAAATTGACAGAAATCCAGTCTACCTTCGACAACGGCGGTTGCGTCATAGCCGAAACGTTGTGTGCTTCAAAGTTCACATGGTAAAAATCGTTTTTGTATTGTTTATCTACAATATTGTATTGTTTATCTACAATATATAATATCTATAATACCGATAATATAGTTGCATGGCTCAAAACAAACCCACGTGGCGCAAGGGTCGCCACTGCATGGCTCAAAGCACTCCAATAAGACGGACCATTTAATAGTCTCTTCTTGATCCAATATTTCATAACCCCGATTTGTATTTTTCGCCCGAAGAAAGTGCACAAGATCAAACTATAATTTTATGCACAATTATGCAATTACATTAGCTACTAACATTTTTATTAACTCACTAGCTGCGCCCCGCGGTTTCACCCGCGTGGTGATGGAAAATTGTGATAATGATGATAGAAAGTATTTTATATTTTCGTCAATTTTTCAATGTTTTTATATTATTCTGCTATTCGGGACGGAGACAAATCCAACAAATAAAAAATCATGAAAATCATGGTTCACTATTTTGGCGATAATGGCTTACACATAAAATATAGATATATGCTGTCGCGGGCTTCTTTCTAGGACTATTTAAGATAAACATTTTCATTATACATTATATACGTGTAACTCCAACGGCTTTTGCGGCGCACGCCAGAATAGCTCGCAGATGGCAGATTTTTTTCCTACTTATTTGACACTTATTGTTATATTTTGGATAATTCATGCTATATCTTTATGAATTATAGCCTATGTGTTATTCTGATGTGTAAGCTATATTACTGTAAAGTTTCATCAAAATCCATTCAGTAGTTTTAGCGTGAAAGAGTAACAAACATCCATACAAACATTCTTACAAACTTTCGCGTTTATAATAGTAGTAGGATAAAAAAAAAACATTAAATTGAATTACATAGGCTCAAGGCTGTCCAGGTTCGCCTATAAATTATTCCGTGCAAAAGCGGTTCACTGGATTCGCCGATAAGGCCATAGTTAAGGCACATACCGTTTTCGACGTTTTCCGTCTTTCTTCGTCCTGTGGCCTAACAGAGGGCATCTTCGCTCGCACGCATCAAAATATCCAAAATGTAATTCTTAATCAAATTTCGTATAACAATAGCTACTGTTTCTATACTTACCTATCTAAGTAAACAATGCCATTTCCAAGTAATATCGACTCAAATGATACACGCAGAATTACTTTTTATCTATTTTCGGAATGAAAAAATATCGAAAACTGATTTGGTATGTAGCTTGGCAAGGGTTTGAAGATTCAACATTAGATTTTTAATTACCGCAATACGAAGCCGTCACTAAACTGCAGTGAATCTGAAAACGATGGCTCCCGCCGGTACTTTCTAACATTCGATAACTGAACCGTATGCGAAACCTCAATCAGAGCCGGAATTCGAAGTAATTAAGGAAAGTCGCTGCATTTCGCAATTCATAAACATCCTGCATAAAATCGTCGATGTCATTATAAGCGCCAATAAAATTAGGACTCGGTGTGATGCGGCACATTTCCAGAATAAACAGAACCTGTGACGGATGGAATTAATCTTCAAAGGCCGTATTTACCAAGTATACTTACTGGCGATTGCGAAATGCTTACATATTTTATATAGCTTTCAATATGAGCATACTGAGTGCCAATTGCACAATTTAGCTTAGCCGAAACAAACTTTCAGGAATCAATATACTAATCAAATTTTTAAATTATATTAAACTACAGTAGTACGCTCAGAAACCATTGTTCCAGTCGAAGGAAAAGTTTGTGCAAAAGATTTTCGAGCAATCTTTCATCCTAACTATAACTCTAATAAGGTGATACTCTTTCCGGATTTCGTAGAGGCTACACAGTCGCTCTTCTGTTGTTGTGTTGTTTTTTGTTTTCTTAAAAACTATTATTGGACTGCGAGGGAATCCGTGGGCATGTCGTGTACTATAATTGAGTACAACAATTTGGAAAACGCTCAAAGTTGTTTGTTTGTAACGATCAAAATATTTTTCCACATTACTCATTGAATAGGAGAGGATATTGAGAAAAACAACAATAAATGGCAACCTTCTTCAAATCAACACTGTATTCAACAAATAGTATAGGTAACTTCCTTTTTTAACACGCTATTATTAGGTCGACTTGTATGTAACTAACTATGTAATGGAATCTAAGGTAACTAATTTAACCATCTTCGAAGGATCGTAGCATCATGAAAATTGGCAGCTGTATGTAGTTCTGATGACACTACAATAATATGGTACTGACGAACTGATCTGTTGATGGAGTCGGAAGATATAAACTGGAACTTCATGATGGAACATCGTATCATAGCTGTGTTTGGACTTGTTAGAAAAGTCTCGGAATGTACTTTGACCACGATTAGGTTACAAGGTCTGATGATGAAGCCGGAAGATGGGCATTTTTTGGTTTTTACGTGCATTTATAAAAGCGTGTTTTTAGTGTTTTTCTTTTTAAGTAGCATGTCCTCCAAGAATTAATATGCACTCGTATACTGATCATCTGACCGTCTAAAGAGAGATGCTGGACCGAACCACCCACTCCACTTTTTCATCCAGGATGTCGCGACTAGGGTTTTTTTGTCACGGAGCAACTAACAAGCTGCAACGGAGCAGCTAACCTGGTTAGCTGCTCCGTGGATTTTGCCTTTTTAGATATTTTTCATTGCGCATCAGGCGAGTGCCTCCGCTTGTTTCCCAACCCGCTGTAAAGCTTCCTCACTACAAACTCCGTCGTCCGCCGTCCACTGTATCTTCAAAGTTCTACTCTATGTCCATATCTGGCATGCAAATGGTTTCGGTGAGAGTCCATACTACCGATCCAAAGAAGAGTGATAAAGAAGTCGCATCGGAGCGAGCGAGGTCGGAGAGGAATGCGTCTCTGTTGTACGGAACATTTTACAGCTTTTCAAAAGTACCGTGGGTTTGCTCAACTGTATAGCGAATCCCCTGCACTACCTAACTTGAAAAAATCGGTTGTCACTCCGAGACTTCCCCGGCAATTAGCCAAGCACCCAAGGACGTCATCTCATTCAATTTAAAAATCGAATTGAAAAACAAGTGTCGCCGTAAAATATGCCGTTAGACATTTTAATTTCGAAGGAGCGACACAACGCCATGAAGATTTAAATTTCGGACGTATTTAGTAGTTTCTAACGTAGCCGAAATTAAAATATCATTTGTGCAACTTGTATATGAGACATTCCAACGAAAAGTAGGCCCAACGAGGCATCTGTGTACCAAATTGCAAGTCTCTAAGTCTAATATTTCGAGGATGATATATGACTAGTGCGCCCCCTGGCGGACAGATTTTAACCACAATCTTTTCGACCCTTGCTATGACCAAATGATGCCTGCATACCGAAGTTCAACTCAATCGGATAAAGCGTTTGGGCGAAGACAGACACACAGCCAGACTTCAGTCTGTAAATGGTCTTAATCAAGTCGGGGCGGCGCTCAAAATTGATATTTCAGTTTTCATCTCGATTTTTTCAGCGCGTTTACAATACTTTCCCTCCTGATCGGTTGGTGGGCCAGGAAAGTAACAATTGAATGCATCACAGAAGCTGTTGCGCGTAAGTAGTGTTGGTGGCAACTAGGGTAGTCGACTACAGCGGGCGAGCCCGTCACCTCAGAAAGTTTTAACGATTAGTCGTTCTATCTCCCTGGAGTGAGCGCAGAAGACTTAGACACAACAGTCCACCATCTAGCTCCGCCACAAGCCCGTAAGAGGCCAACGCCTTAACCGCGAGATAGCCAGGAGTGTTACCCGGCGGGCTTACACTCACGCCTATACTTCCAATTGTGACCAGATTACTCCAGTCTCTCGATTGGTTGCGAGTTCGAGGTCGCTTGCGCGGTCCTCTCCCTTACGACGCGGTGAAACGGTGTTTACCGAATCTATCGCGGACCATAGCGTCCTTTGCCCGGCTGTTCACCCAGGATCGGATAGCCGATGGTCGTTTCAAGAGCAGTCGCCGTAAGGTCCGCGACCACCCTGCTCTATAGGAAACAGTACTGCTTCCAGACTCCCCCGACTGTTAGTCAGAGTGCACAGTCGATTGGCTTACGCCGCACGGTGCGCAGACCGTCCAGGAGCGCCAGAAGGTTGATTCCCAGGGGAAACTACAGAGTCCTACCCAGGCTCGCACTTCATGCGTGGAGGCCGTCGGATAGGTGTTGACCCGTGAGTGTGACCAACCCTGAACAGAATGGGTCTTCGTGGCCAACTCAGCAAGGGCCCATTAACTCCCAAAGTGTTGGTGGCAGTGCGTAATGGCACGGTGCGTTCGAATATGTAATCGAAGCGAAGCAGAAGACGATCCGAAGAGACATTAAATGAGCAGTGAACTGACCGTGGCGCCGCTCCAAGTCGGCCTGAAATAGCCGCGCGACCCGTCGGCGGCCGGCGACCGGCGACCAGGTCTGCGCGTCCGCGCAGCCAGGAAGAGCGCCGCGCCGGTCGTTACGCGGCGCTCGGCTCTCGTAGGAGCGATGCCGTAATCGGGGGGCACCGCACCGCCGGCATCTCGGTAATAGCAACAATCAAAGAAATTGCCGGAACAGCATTGGCCTTGGCACGGATTTACAGATGGGGACATCTTTTTATCGCAACTGGGCCAGGTCTTTTTCCCCTACAGATGCGCTGCGAATGAAAACTATCCTTCCTCATACGTCGCGTCGTGCCCAGTAAATATTTCCTCTTCTCCACCTGTCCTGCAGCGAGCCTAAGTCATTGTATCATATCTATCTATCTATCTAGTGTTTCGCAAGAAATGAGATATACTACTGCTGGTTTCTTTGCCTCTTTGGTCGTTTTCCCGTCACTAGAACGAACGACCCGCTGCCACCAGTTTCTGTATCAACAGCCATCCTCATTGCCGCTCTGTGGAATTTCAATACGGCAGACCCTTCACTAACGCCTCGTTCAGACTACTGACGAGTAGTAGGGGAAACGTACAATATGATCCATAGGGAAAACTCTGATGTAGTGTCTGATGTGTGTAATTATGTGACACATAATTAATGTGTTTCCATAAAACTATTTTTGTATTATTTAAGAGTGATTATTAGAACTACAAATTATGAAACAAAGTTTTGGATAAATTCTGCTATGAATGGTATTTATTGTATTTTTATGCCTAAAATCTATCAAAGGATCAGTGGGGCAGTGTCGACTACAACGGGCGAACCCGTCACCCCAGGCTGGTATGACGATATGTGATCGTACTTTCAGTCGTGGGATGAGCGGAAAAGACTTCGAGACAATACAAATCTACTGTTTGGCTATGCCAACATGCCCGTCAGAGACCAACGCCTTACGGCGAGGCACCGGGAAAGGTATCCCAGCGGGCAGCCTCGCTCCTTGACTACCAGTTTTGGAAGAATATCTCCGTTTGGAATTAACCATCAGGATACCTCCTTCCTCCCGACTGGTTACAGGTTCGAGGTCGCTTGCGCGGTCCTCTCCCTTACGTAGCGGTGATACGTTGTCTACCGAATCTATCGCGGACCACGGCATCCTTTGCCCGGCTGTCAACCGGTATCGAGTAGTCGATAGGTCGTTTCAAGAGCAGTCGTCCTAAGCTTAACAACTACCCCCGCTCTATAGGAAACAATACTGTTTCCAGACTCTCCCGGCTGTCAGTCGGAATGCACGATCGTTTGACTGACGCCGCACGGTGCGCAAACCGTTCAGGAGCACCCGAAGGTGGACTCCTAGGGGAAACTGGCCCGCAGGCCAGAGTCCTAACCGGGCTCGCACTTCTGCGTGGAGGCCGCCGAATGGGTGTTGATCCGTGCGTTTGGCCGGCCCTACAAATGGGTCTTAGTGGCCAAACTGCAACAAGGCCCATTACCTCCCCAAGGATCATTTCAACCGTGAGTGGATATAATGATGCATTAGTATATTAATATTAAATACAATGATGTAGTTTTCGTCATATGCTTGCGACCCATTTGCGCGTCCCGTGGATACAGTATGATGGTTGTGGGCCAAGGTAGTCACTCCAGTCCGTATTCTCCAATGCCGCACTTACCTTACGGCGAAAACAGGAATTTTATTTTTTTTATAAAATCCCTCCCCCATTCGAGTGCTTACGAACGTTAAGTTAAACCATTAGCCGAGTAATAAGTTGATCCTCCGAAGTAACTCTGTTTCTTGCTAATGAGATAGCGGGGCTACTTCATTTCTATTTCTAACTCAAATGCCACCCCGGACATTGAAGTTTTATTTTCAGAAATGACCTTTTGACAGAAATCGACTCCGGTCCAAATTCAAACCAGCGCCTGTATCTCGGTTCAGTTCGGCGATATAAGGGGTCAGTTTCTGAAGTCATTATGAAAACGGCACTTGAGATGGAAATTATATGGACAAAGTTTTTAATTTCATTGTAAATAAAAGTCACTACTGTCAAAAGATATTCACAAGTGGAAACGTTGCATGCATAACGTTTAAGTTTTGAAAATGCAGCCGAAAATTAAAACTAACGGAAAAGAAGTGGCAAGTAAATATTGCAAATGATTGGGGCGAGAAATGGCGTGAAAATGAAAAATAGACAGGATTGTTTTTGATAGAAAAGTTGTGAAATTATTAAAATAGAGCGCAGAGTAGGACAAATAACAGTTGGAAGAATTTAATATATTTCCTATGTATGTATGTACATAGATAGAGCGAATCTGTCAAAATGTCACTTACTGGTGTTACAAGACTTGTAACTTCATTTTAGAAAAATACCACTAACTTCAAATTTCCACGTATTCATTTGTGAAAATTTAGTTGAAAAATTTTTAACTTTCGAAAAGCAATAATTCAAGCAAGAGCCCTGGCTAAAAAAATTGCGGCTCTCATTTTTTACCATATTTGGCTATTTATTCGAAAAATGGTCTTTACACAAGTTTTGTATTCTGGAGCCCACTAAGTCAAACGCCAGAAACAGTTTTTTACGTATCCTGTAAAAGTACATTTTTGGGTGAGATTCAATTAACATCGTATAAGGGACGAAAGTATGCGCACTCCTGTACACTCCTGACGCCTTTTTATCATTGATACCCTCGAAAGTTAGGCTCATTTACCATGTTCTGGCTATTAATCATGATCTGGCACCCCACCTGCTGTTTTCTGGGAGTGATCGATGAATCTTGCCGAGTGACACGTCCGTCTTTGGACGTACTTTGCGACCCCTCGCGCGGCAAGACTGCACTATAGGTATACGAAATTCTATATACGAGGCATGTCCCAAAAGTAAAGACATCACGCTCCTATATATAGTGGCCACGGCAACCCCGTTTCCTTCCCGCTCACCCGCTTCCGACCTTTTCTCTATCCCAAACCGTTTCCAAACCGTCGCAAGCGCAACCTCTCTAAGGCAGTCGAGGCGAAATGGTCATTTGCGTGGCGTAGTTCAATAGCGCCTCGCTGATAACACTGTTGTGTATCGTAGCTCCTCCCCTTCCAACGAGAGGTGCCCTGACTCGATCAGATGTTTAGTTTGCGTCTGACGTGCATTTAGGATGGACGCTTCTACGTCGACCACCGCCATCTCTCTTTTTGGGACAGGAAAGGGGTTCTTCTGACTGAGTTTATGCCAACTGAGAAAACCATAGAAGCAGAGCCGTCCAAAATCGAAGACTAGGCATGCTGACGAAGGGGTTTGTCCCTTCATAACAATGCTCAACCCCACGTTGCCCGTGACACAAAAGCCCTTTGGGTGGGACGTGGTCTTCCATCCCCTCACAGCCCAGACCTTGCCCCGTCTGACTACCAATTGTTATCGACCTTAAAGAAGCATTTGGACGGAAAACGGATTGAGACAGATGAAGAACTGAAGAAATAAGTCCCGCAATACCTGGAAAAGAAGATGGCGGGGAGTTTCTATGAGGCTATCATACACTAGTACGCATTGAAAAGTGCATGCAAGTGAATGGCGATTATGTTGAGTAGTAACTCATATAGACTTATATAATGTATTTTTTAAATATAGCATCATTCGAATATTATAATCATGGAGAGCTTACTTTGGGACATGCCTCGCGGAATTATAGAAGAGCCGGTGTGCGCGAAACTTAGATGGCGTCGGCCCACGCTAGCGCCGCTCGCTGGCTGCGGCTTCTTGACCCACATCTCGAACATCGCCGAGAGCCGACGGCAACGCAGACAAACCGTTTAGCCAACGACCGGCCCGATACCAACATTCTGTGCGAGATTCACGCGACCGCCGTGGAATCTACTCCTACCTCACTACACTCCTATCACTGCTAAATACAGTCTCCGAAACAAAGTTCACTATTTTAGTAGCCCGGAATGTATATAGTTCAGCAAACTCTTCTACATTTACTTCTACGATTTTTGTATGCTTATCGAGATCTTGGAGGGTGTCGCTCCCATGTCTCACCGGCAGATTTACTGCAATATCGGCTCATGGACGCCCTCTGAGATCAAAAGATACCCTGCCACTCTCTACCCCTGGCCACAGCACTGACTTTTTCTCGTCCTTTTTCACCGTGCATGGAGCCCGCCTTTGGAATCCTTTGCCGAAAAATGTGAGAACCGCGCCAAGCATATCATGATTTAAAAACAGACTAAGAGAACATTTGAAATCTTTCACATAAATTCCCCTTTCCTTCCCATTCTCCTCCTTTTAAAACCTTTGCGTCCTTAAATAGGTGTTAGTTTTTTTTGGTGTGGCACATTCTGAGCTCACAGAGGGTTAAATATATTTTTTTCCTTCATTTTTTTTTGTATTTGTCATACTCTTTATATAGATCTACTTGAAAATAATGTTTATACAATAGTATAGGTTAGCTCTAAAATATTTCCTGCAGGCAATAAGCTCGCCTTTTCTTATGAATAAAGCGTTTTATTGTTATTACTATTACATTAAAGATGTTTTAATGTTACCCCACCATATTCATCACGCTAATTCCGAATCAAATCTTTGATCTATCTCTTAGATAACTCTTAGATATCTCTTAGATAACCTACCACCAAATATGTGTTTATGAAGATTAAAAAAACTAACAAACTGCCGCCATGTAGGTGTTTAAAAATTGTTTTATAAAAACTAACTTAACCTTACATGTGTTTGAAGCGTCTTTAAACGCCTATATCTCGTTTATTTATAGAGATAGAGCAAATATTTTTACAGATTCAGAATCAGTGCGATGATATTAGAGGGGTGACATTAAAACATCTTCAATGTAGACGAGTTTGATAAATTGCATTACAGCCATTTTCAGGCTGCCATTCCCAGATCAGACTTCTTCTATATTTCCGCTAAGTCTACGCACACGCTTTCACAGGAACGTTACAGCATAATTGATAATTGATAAAACGAGAAATAAAATAATAAGTAGGTAACAAATATATAACTTTAGCAAGCATCTTGTAGAATTCTTAAAAAAATAATAGCCACACATTTCTCACCACAAAAAGAGATGGGGAAAGATATATAAAGAATACGAACTTTCTAGAACCTGATTAGCCTGAATACAATGAAAAACCTTATTGGTGCAATCGATGATGATGTACTAAATGCTAAAAAATAATTAAAGGTCACAAATCTGGAGCTTTGATCGAACTAAAATAAAATCGGGGGGCGCATACAAAACTTTCTTTTATTGGAGCTTTTAAATTATATGAGATCATATCTACGAAATAAAGTTTTCTACAATTTTGTAAAATTGCACATTTGTGCCTCACGATTTCATTTTAGTCTGATCAAAGCCTCAGATTGGTGACCCATATTTATTTTATGACTGTTAGTACTCAAATCATCGATTTTACTTTTACTAAGTTAAAAAGTTTTATTTACCTCTGAGTATTATATTATAAGGTGACAAGATGTACAGATATATTTAGATATATTTAAGCTTTAGATCTGTTTGTTTAATATTAGACTATTTCCAATGTTGTCTTTTGTTTATGTGTGTCTGCTCCAGACTCGTTTGATCATCGGTTTGTTATTGTTATTGTTCATGTTATTAGCGTGTTCACAGTATAAGTTAGACTATTTTTTATTATAATGACTAGTTTTATTAATTATTTCTATAATAAATTTAAATGAATTTTAGTTGATATTCAATTCACCTTCACTAATAATTTACTTATTGTCGATTTTTCTATTATTTCAAAATATTCTTAGACCTTTGCGATGTTACGATTTTCGAATATAAAATCAAGATTATTAGTCTTGTTAATTATTGCTGAAATTAAATTATTGCTGAAATTCTAATGTAGGTAATAGGTAATATAAATATGTCTAAATGTAGACAGGTACCACCTACATAGCTGTGATTCTTAAATTGACAAAAGAAAAACGAGTTTTATTGAACCGCATCTCAATGTATATACAACAACATAACTACTTATAAATGTACATTAAGACAATCGAGATTAATAAAGTTATTATGATGCGCGGTGGCAACATTTCTCTGGTATTTGCAGCCGGTCGCATTGCGTCTTATTCCCGTATGCGAATGCTTTTGTATCGTTGAAAACCAACTCAATATACCTACTAATGAAGGATAATAATGAAAGAACTGTATAATATATTGAAGAATGGTACTGTAAGCAAGATATATGTCGTCTAATTAGGTAGTGCAGTCGAGATGAATGCAACAAATTAGGGCCACAGGATCAAGTTTCCTTTCAATCTGCAATGCGTTGCCTAGTTGTAATCTACACAACGATGAAGGATGCCGAAGAGTAAGAATTATTTGGTTGTTTTTCAATAAGAAATCCCATTTCCTGGTACGTAGCTACGCAGTCGAGCGAAAGATACGATCCTTTCAAAAGCATCGCTCGCTCCCATTCGAATCTGTTAGCAATAAGGCGTTAATTTTCTATTTTAGCAATGTAACCGACCCTCTAATTAACGACAAATGGCACAATCGTGATGCACGCGTTAGATTCATTTGCTCTGCAAGCAAAATATAGGTATGGCGAGTGAAACATCGTAGGGAGACGAATGCAATGGAAAAATAAATATTTTCAATATCGTACGTATAATTTCGTAGGTGGAGAATTTTAAGGCCGGCTCGTGAACGGATTCGTAGGAGCCACTCGAGGAGAGAAAGTAAGCAGGCAGGTAGGTATGACCACTCCTTCCTCAGTACACTAACTATTGACTCGTAATGAATAATAAATTTCACCGTAAAGAAGAGACCAGACAAACAAGGCGAATTTAAATACGCGACCGCATATTTTACGATGTGTGAGAAAGTGCTAAATGGGCGCCGGTTTCTTTTTATTCGCTTTGTATCTGGGTATTTACCGACGCATTATTTATTCACTGCAATCAGCAATAAGAGAAAATTACGTCCAAAAAACAATACTACTGTCGTCTGGCTCATTCGTTGAACGTTCATAATTCTAGTTTTATATAGAAAACAACCATATCCCTGCAATATAATGTATTGTAGGTAACTACCAGCGGCTTAACCTTTCGGAACCAGTCATTCCACGGAAAATATTCAAAGCCCTCGAAAAATTCTTTGTAGAAGGTGTGTGCAAGCATACTAATATATACTGGTGGCTTATCAATGGCAGGCTTCAATGACAGGCTTTTACGGCAGTGGAGGGAGAAAAAGAGTCGATAATTGCATAAATACGGATATAACACGGATAATACGAAAAACGCCAATCGGCGGGCGTGGCCACCCAGGGGTTAACTAAGCCGGTGCAGCCGATGGGGCCCACGGTAGTTCGGGGCCCATAATGAAACTTCTATCTACGATCGACGTTTCAACCAACTCTTCTATGAAGCTAAGAAAGCCGAGAAAATGGATGTCTCAAAAATGATCGCTGATTTTGCAGAGTTCAAATAAAAACGAAAACCACTCTAGAAATATATTTGTTCATAATCTTTATAATAAGTAGATATGCGAAAATTGATACATTTGTAATAACATTTTGTGAGTATTGTTTAGTCTTACCAGTTTTGTAAATACTTAATAGTTGTATCCTATGTACTACTATTATAAACGCGAAAGTTTGTAAGAATGTATGTATGGATGTTTGTTACTCTTTCACGCAAAAACTACTGAATGGATTTTGATGAAACTTTACAATAATATAGCTTACACATCAGAATAACAAATAGGCTATAATTTATAAAGATATATAGTTTTCTATCATCATTATCACAATTTTCCATCATCACGCGGGTGAAACCGCGGGGCGCAGCTAGTTCAAAATAAAGTAATAAACACTGACATTATTTTTTTCATTTCTCACTGACATTTAAAGGTGGAGAAACATAATTCAGTATTTAAATTTGAAAAGTAAAGCGTCGTGAATATATAGGAACAAATGTTTCGAACATTCTCCCGCAACAATGTTTCTAAGTGATCCCGCGTGTCCCGCTGAAGTCTTGGGAACTTGTTCAGCAATATGTTCGAGGCAATGCCTTCAAATGTATACGCCGATTTATCACGTAGATACAATATAAATATATAATGTAGCTAGGTATACAGTAATTACATCGTATATGCCATAATGAATGTAACTAAGTAGGGGCCTTTTGTTCAATTTTGCACTGGCGCCCATTTTTTTAGTTAGGTACGCCACTGGTAACCATATTTACTATGTTTAATCGAAAACGTCATCGGTTTGAATGTCTGTTTCATATTATAGCGGGGATCGTGAGCCTATACTATTGTTATATGTACAACTCAAATGAAGAAATGTATAAATGTTGTTGTTTCCTTATTTCAGCAGAATGAATATTTTAGCAGAAATGTTGTTGTTTTCTTATAAGCTTCGAATAGGACTCGATCAACCGGCCTTCGTGCTGGTGTCCATGTCGCCGCAGCCGCAAACACTTGCTCGCTTCCATGAAACCGGTATCACCGTTTCGCTTTACGCGTATTTATTTTGTAAGAAATTCCTGGCATATCATTACGCGTATGACGCGGGCTCATTTCTCAATGACCCGTAAAGGCTGGCAAATGTGAATTGGGAATCCATCCATTTACACATCCATCCGTGGATTCACGTTGGTATGTAGTAACATTGCCATGTCAAAAGTACGATAACTGCAAAAGTAGCAGTAAATCACTATAAGAAAATTCCAAAATCGAAATTTCGACACGAAAATGGCGCATACATTCTTAAATTTTATTACCAATTAAAACAATAAAACTTTAACACGCTATTTGTTTAAATACGAAATGTGCATGTCGCGGGCACAAAATTTAAAATTAAATGTATATTCAGCGCTGCGAGGGATATTTCGATAGCGGCGGTCGCGAAGATCTATAATTAGAATGGAGCCCTGGAGAAACTGAATTTAAATGGCACAATTCACGAAACTTAATACAATTCAGGCTTTTCCTCACAGGAAGGCTGTTTCATATGGACTGCATAAGCATAATTTCGATCGCGATTACAAAGTCTCTATCTATCTATCTACTACCTAACGAATCAACAGGTGTAAACACACCGCATGCAAACAATTTAAGATTAAAATCTAGATAAACACGCTGAGCACTGTTTACTAATTTATTATTTACTGCGTAAACAATTAATAATCAATTAGACTGGCTGCCAAACCCACCTATACGTCAAAATACTTCCCCGACAACCCACATAAACAATAAAATGTCAACATATATTTTTGAAAACTCACCTTTTCCTTGGCTCGTCCTGCATGTTTTTGCACTGATTTCGCAATTAACGCACCTTTACTTTCTGCCATTTTCACCACTACTCATCGCCGAGCACCGACCCGATTCACGTGAAAGATATCGCTAATACTGGCAGCCAATTTTATCTATCGCGAGTCGCGACAGCTGACGCCATTCGCGACGGACGGCGGGCGTTGGCACTAGAAATGACATCTTCATAACACACCCAACGCCATCTAGCAGGCAATCACGATAGTAGTACAACAGAATATCGGCAGATGGCCAGTAGCAAAGCCTGCGATAGTGATGCAGTTTTTGAAAGGGAGACGGACGATAACATTTCTTCAAAGTACATTTTTTGGACATTGACAGATTCTAATTAATATTTATTAGTACCAATAGCAATATAAATACAAGGTATAGAAACAGTATTTTCAATTCATTTCAATGTATTTTATTGTGATTGTGGTTTACTAATGTAGAGTTTTACAATTATTCAGTGCCGCACAACCTGCCTTTAGGCGTACAATTTTTTTTATAACACGACTGCATAGAGTAAGAATGATTTAACAATAAATAAACAAAAAACGCATGTTATAATAATAGTACACAATTAGTTAGGGTAGGTATCAAAAAGTTAAATTAGATAGGTATAAAAATTATTTTACTAATATAATTAAAATTAAACTCAGAAAAATAATTTGTTACGCAATAACTAAAAATAAAAATAATTAAAAAAAAATATTTTATGATAGCCAATAATCAAAGAATCAATAATAAATTGTGATAATATAACAAAAAACACAGTAGATAAAACAAAAATAAGGTGTCCTTAAATTCAAAATACCTACATTAGATATGAAAATCAAAATTTATTATGTGAATTAAAAACAGATTATCAAATCTAATAATAAAATATATATTTATATTCGCAGCTGTCAATACAAAAAATAGACAAAAAAACACAAAATTGAAACTGATAATAAACAAAGACTGTAATAAAACTAAAAACGCTGCAAATTCGGGGTATCATAACGGTAAATGAGCAGTGGAAGATTGTCGACGGACACGGCGGAAAAACGGACGGTGCCGCCGCCGTGACTGTGGACAAGATTTTATAGTGATCCGTACAACATTGACAACCGTGCCTAGAGGCCTCTTGTCTACACACGTTTTTTTTGCCGTGAAAATCTACGGTTAATTCGTCGTGTCTAGGCACGGTCGTCGGTGCAGTATGGATCACTATGGAAGATTGTACAGGGATGCGGCGCCGGCGCCGTGATATTTTTTCGCCGTGGTCTTGGACAAGCTTCCGTCGAATTAACCGTAGGTTTTCACTACAAAATAATGTGTGTGGATAAGGGGGCAGACACGGCGAATTAACCGTAGATTTTCACGGGGGGAAATGTGAGCTTTTGTTGGACACCCGGGTTTCCACCGTACGACGCGTTGAAAACGTCCGCTGGCATAGACAAACTCTCATACTCTGACATTCAACACTGATACAAATTTCGCAGTGGGTAAACGCTGCGCGCTGAGGGGCAGACACGGTGCATACGGCGGTGGCGCCGTGCCGTTTTTTGCCTTGTCAGTGGACAATCTTCCACAGTGATCAACATTGACGACCGCGCCTACACACGGCGAATTAACCGTATGTTTTCACGGCAAAAAACGTGTGTGGACAAGAGGGCTCAGGATACCTCTTATCCTGGTTTTCAGGTCATACCTACCTATTATTGGTACAGGAGTTTACTATTTAATTAAATCAATTAACCGTACACTAATAGGAAAAACTGCACTGGAAATTTTTGGTTTTGTGGTTGGGAATTGTTACAATTTGTTCACGTGCCCGTGTTGTCAGTAACCATTGTCAGTCAAGGTCAACCAATAATCCGCGAGCAAAGTCAAACCATGATCATGTGTTTTGTTTATCGGCCTATCGGGCTTTCTTTCCTACTGCCTGTCCCTTGTGCCACACAGTACTCTACCTAGCGACGACTGCTGGGTACACCAACGATGACGAATCCGATTCTCTAAGCGGCGGGAAGAGAAGTTTCACTTCATTGGTGTACCCAGGTCATTGATGTACCTAGTGGCCGTCGCTATGTCTAATAGTGTGAAATCCCCATATACAGGTGATTTTTTCAAAAATTAACCGGCAACCATGAGGTGGGTGAATTAGTACGATCAAATAAGCAACCTTTAATATAAATTTGTGGAAAAAAACTATTTTTTTTCCAAAATTCGAAATGTTTAACATTCCGATAAAAGTATAAAAACGTTGAACGCGCTGCGCCATTTAGCGCTAGGTAAAATATCGCGAATACTGTTTATTCGCGATATTTTACCTACCGCTAGACGGCGCAGAGCGCTCAGCGCTTATCAAACTTTTATTCAAAACATTTCTTCAAATTAAAAAAAAAAACTTTTTTTTATTTTGTCGGAATATCTTTTATCAAAAGTTGTTTTTTTACTCGTACTGATTCTCACCCACTTCAAGGATACCGGTTAATTAAAACTCACCTGTATAAGTTTCTACGAAACATTTAATCACTAATTGGTTTTACACTGTGTATAATCAATGGTCTGTTCAATGTTTAATTTAAAAATATGTTGGTATAGTTTAGTATAGTACCATACGATAGAATAGATTATTTCGGAAAAAAATAATAGGTTGCTCTTTGTTGCTATTGCTAACGAATACGTACGTTCAGTATTCAGTCATTTCGATTACTACCTATATTGTTTTGTAGCAAGATCAATTATTTGTATACTGCTCGGCAGCTGGTCGCCTCAAATGAGCCAATCGTATGTGAGCAGCATAGCCCATTGTAATATGATGGAGCGCTACAAGATGGTTGACAGCCTTCCGTTCATCAAACGAACGCTGCCGTTATTGACATTTCGGGAAGTTGTTTGTTTTTATAACTAAAATAATTGTATTATTTTATAGCCGAACGACATCTTCATTTCAAAACAATGAATCCCATGACGTAAGTTTACCTTAACCTGTATTATACAAAGAATAATTTTAATATTTAAAACATAACCTAAAAGTATATTTTGTTTGCAGAAATGTGAAAAATATCATCAAGCTTAGTGAACAAGACTTAAAATTAGGGGGAAAATCTTCGTGGCACGATCAATACAAAGGGAGCGCTTGGATATTCGTTGGAGGATTGCCCTACGGGCTTACGGAGGGTGATGTCATATGTGTATTTTCACAGTGAGTACTGTAGTTAGCCTATTGGAATATATGCATTGTAGAATCCTTTCTCAAAAAAAAAAAAAAAAACTACTAGATTTGATCATTTTGTAGTGCTGTGATAGAAAAAAACCTCGGATGCGCTATATTTCAAGATAAAACCGAACAAATTTACATTAAAAATATATATCTACTAATATTATAAGTAATGTTTGTAAGTTTGTATGTAGGGGGTAATCTTCGAAACTACACATCCAATTTCAAAAATTCTTCTAATGGAAAGCTCCATTATCGATGAGTGCTATAGGCTATATTTTATTGCAATAAATAC
The DNA here is from genome assembly GCA_944548615.1 of Micropterix aruncella. Classification (NCBI taxonomy): domain Eukaryota; kingdom Metazoa; phylum Arthropoda; class Insecta; order Lepidoptera; family Micropterigidae; genus Micropterix; species Micropterix aruncella. The sequence goes on from OX155955.1 coordinate 176,872, forward strand.
TGGTTTTCAATACGAAATATTATATTTGTAAACCAAGACGGAGAAAATTGAGCTGGTGAGTTGTTTTATCCGCGTGCGTTGACGAAACGTTATGTGAAAACAATATATAGGTAACAAAAATATCGTCCTCAAAGCCATCTATAAAAAAGTCAATGACAACATAGTTACTAGGATTAAGTGATAGAAACTAACTTAACCTACGGAAAGGTATGGGTTTGACACTTCTTTGAATGCCTATATAAATAAATAGAAACGGAGCTGCCATGGAATTCACCGACCGGAGTCGGGCCCATCATAATACTATATTTTTTTTTACACTTCTGGGGGGTGAGCAGTGGATTCCGGACTTACGAACCGGCTGTGGTAGGTTTAGGACAGCTGTCTTGCCACATGTGAGCGTTCACCTTACCATCCATTCACTCCCCCTTCGAAGCCATAGAATTTGAGATGCGCAAATTGCAGTTTTAGATAGTTTTTCTAAGAAAGAGTTGATTATTTTTCTGGAAAGGCCAAGATCTTTAAAGAGGTGAAATAGAGATTTAGCTGGCAGGCCACGAGCGCCAACGTCCACCGCGTGAAGGTGAACAGTGAAGCCGTTCCGGGTTACGGCATTTGCAAGATCATGGTATTTATTTAATTTGTACTCGTGGTCTTTTGGGATATTTGATTCCCATGGAACAGTTAATTCTACAATAAGAGCCACCTTCCGAGATAGAGAGTAAAGAGTTATATCTGGACGGAGGGCTGTGCATCCGAGACTTTCAGGGAATTTATACTGCTTAGAGACCGAATCAACCTCCAGAATCCAATCTGTAGCTTTCTCGATTATTGAGAAAGGTTTTGTAGTTAAATGTTTTTTGCCTTTAGAGCCATCCCGCACAAACTGTATTGGGGGTTTGAAGGATACTGTCAAACCCTTGTTGGCACGAGCCACTGAGAGACTAATTACCTCGCGAATAACAGCGAGAACTTTGTCATGGCGGTAAGTGTACCGTCCTTGATCTAAGGCCACCTTGCAGCCAGCTAGAATGTGTCTAGCTGTGCAAGAACTATCCTCGGCAAAGCTCCAACGAGCGAGGTTACTGGGGTTTGGAAGTGTATGCTGAAAGGCATTCAAATAAAATTTCAGCATCTCTGGCGTCCAGTCATAGAGCATTACCTTCCAGTGCATTGGAGGCGGAATGCAAAAGTCCCCAATTGTTGTCCAATCATTCTGGCATTGAAGGCCAATAGCATGAGCCATACTCTTGCTGTCGTAATCTCCCCGCAAAAGAGACTTCTTTAAGTCCACGTCGCTCGTGGTTGTACTGCCATACCCCAGACCAGTGCCATTCTGGCTGATTCCAGTAAGGAACTTTTTGTGGAAGACTACGCGGGCTTGTAGATCATTTGAATCACTACGGCCACTTATTACGTGCTTCGATATTGCCGGATCTTTGGAATAGCACAGAATCGAATTTTTGGTTATTCTGGAGTTGGCATAGAGCAGAGAGGGCAGTTTAAGCGCTAGCCCAAAATTTTGTTTGGACCTGAAGAGAGTCGAGGGGTCAGCTGGTTTGGCTAAGGACAGCCAGGATTTTAAACTAGCTGTCACCAGCGCATCTAGACGGGACAGTTGGGTTTTGGTAAAATCGTAAATAAGAAAGGGCCATGACAAATGTGATGTTAGATAATTGTCATAGATCCAGGCCTTACGAGGGCCAGAAATTAGCAAGGCATCTATTTTCGCCAGGCAACTTTTGAAATGCTCTATAACATGATCGCCCGAGACGTCTTTTCCCTGATGCGTGATTTTTCTGCCGAGGAATTTGAAATGATTGTTTGGGTCTATAAGGGAGATATTAGAGCCCTTATAGACTAATTTGGGGTCATAGGATGTAAATTTTGTGCCCATGCGGGCGAGTCCAAGGCAAAAACATTTAGAGGGCTTCACTTTTATACAGCCTGACCAGTCGCAGAAAAGCTCCACTTTCTGTAATAGCAGGGAAAGCTGCTTGGGGCTTCTGGTGATGAAAGTTAGGTCGTCGGCAAAAGCGAGGCACGACGAGGTGTATTGGCCGTCTGTTTTAAAACGGTAGCCCCACTTCCTGTCAAACTGGGTCAGGCTTTCCAGCAGTATATTAAAAACTATATTAAAAATCGTCGGGGAGAGGCAACAGCCCTGAAATAGTCCAATTGAATATGGTATAGAGCGGGTAGTCCATTCTTGCGTTTTAACATGGAAAGTCAGACAGTTGTAGTAGGAGGCTACAATGTCACGCACGACTGGTGGGAAGTTGTACCAGCGGAGTGCAAAGTCGAGGAGACTGTGTCGGACTGACCCAAAGGCATTCTCTAGGTCGAGCCAGCATACATTGATTTGGCGTTCGTGCTGTCTCGCATCCTTGATGGCAGCAGCCAGGAGAGAATTGTGCTCGAGGCAGCCCGAGACGCCACGCATGAAGCCTTTTTGAACTGATACTCCAAGGTACTCATTCCGGTGCATGAATTCGCTCATCCTCGTGTGGACTATGTTGCCTATTTATTGAGGCCGAATATAGGTTATTGCAGATTCAGAATCAGCGAGGTGAATATAGTCTGGTAATGTTAAAAAGTCAACAATGTAGAACAGGTTCCTATAATGCATTAATACCAGCCTATTACGTAATATTAATGACGTAATTGAACTAACATCTATAGAGATAGCTTCCGAACCTTAAATTGTCTTTTTAGATATGGAGAGATAGTACACATAAATTTGGTACGGGACAAGGATTCTGGGAAACAAAAAGGATTTTGCTTCATTTGTTACGAGGATCAGAGATCGACGATTCTGGCTGTGGACAATTTGAATGGAATTAAGGTATATTTTATGATACTAACCCCATGTGAATTTGATGTGAAGTCTAAGGCCCCCTTGTCCGCATACGTTTTTTTTCTGTGGAAACCTACAGTTAATTGTCCGCTTCTAGGCGCGGTCCTCCACTGAAGGACCAGTATCAAGTATCATGTATCCATACAACACTTTGTCGACACTTTGTCAACAGCTTGTCGACGGAAAGGGCGGCTAAACGGCACAGCACCGCCGCTGTAAGCCTGCCCCTCGGTGTGCCGCATTTTCACACCGCGCAATTTTTATCAGTATTGTATGGCAGCTTATGAGAGTTTGTTTAAGGTACTGGACATTTTCACAGCGGAAAATTATTTTGTTGCCTTGAATGTTGTTTACAAAATGAATGGCTGGCTGTATGTATGTAATAATATTTGTCCCAGTGGAGGGAGAGGGGTAAATAAGTTATTTTTTTGAATACAAGTGTTTTCTGATGGTTGAAAAGAATGAATTTATTGCGTTTGACCGGTCTAGGAAGCCCATTCCCTAGTCGGGCTGCATGCACAGCAAAAGAATTATTGTAGAGGGACGAGTGATGGGACTTTCAAGAGTAGTATTCTGTTGAGAATGAAGGGGAACACCATGACTTCCTATGAATTAAAGGTTTACCTTCAGATACTGAGGTGGCATTGGGTTATATAAAATATTATGCAGCAGGGAAAGGGTATACATTTACCTGTGATCACGGATGACGTTTGTTGCGGAATTCGCTGTCATGGTCAAATTGTCTAATTGCGCTCAAGCTTGTCTAAGATTCGCTCATTAGCGTCCAAATAGCAAACGTCTGCATAGTCCTAAATCGGAAGAAGCAATGATTGAGCAAGAGCAAAGAGACATTTACTAATTTGGTCAGTTTGTGCCTGACGTGAAAGATAGTCGTCGATGAGCAAATCTAGGTTTTTAACTACCTTTGTGAGAAGGCAAGGGAGATATCAAACAACGGGAGGAGGGGAGGGGGGGTTGAGGGATTGGGAGGGCTTAGCGAATTGGGAGGGGGAGGTTGGGGGGGTTGGTGCACGGGTTGGGGAAGAGTTGGGGAGCTTGGCGTGCAGCAGGGGCTTGTCTGCTTGCCGGGAAAGTCTTAGGTTGACACAACCGATTTTTTATTTTATGAAAAGCTCTGTTCCCAAGTAGGAGTGGAACTATACAATTACACTAGCTAAAAGTGAAAATATAACAAGATCAATGTCAGCTGTTATGTACTAAATAGACCTCGCTGATCACAAAATCGATCATGGAAATACCTCATTAGCTGTAGTTTGCTCAAGTGTCCAGAAGCTTCATTGGAGATCATAACGCAGAAAAACTATATGAATCGTTGCGGAAAATCTTCTGCAGTGCTACGATAGACTGAGGTGTAACATGCCCTAAAGTTACACTTCTTACATTCACACTTAGACTTCTTTCCTGTAAAACTGTGGTGCTGTAAGCAACGAACTTGCCGAACGCTTCCACTAAAAAAATTGGATATGGAAGAAAGATACCAAAGAAAGTTGAGTAAATCAATGTTAGCGGATTATCGCTGGGCGCTTATCAGGGAATCAGCAGCAACAAAATACAAGCGATTGCGCTATCAATAACCTTCCTCCGAGGAAGAACTACGAGGTAAATATGTGCATAGGCTTTTAAGGGCAACTCTGAAAAACTTCAGAAACTAAAAAAAACAAGATCTAAACTTGCATTTTCATTATCATTTCCTGGTTCAGCATTCGTAGAAACATAAAAATGAACTGTTTTCATTAATGCTACAGAAAAAAACTTAAATATTGTTTGGTGGTAGCAATGTCACGAAGTAGCTGTCCTCGGAAATATAGCTGTCGACCACTTCTCTACACTATCTAAGCAGGACTTCCTAACATAAGGCACCAGCCCTTCCCCTTGGGGGCGTAGAGAGACTGTAAGGGGGGTGTGAAGCTAGCTAGAAGTAATGTTTTTTATTGAAAATTCCTATGAAAACACTTAATTAAAAAAGGCCTGCTTCCAAACTATTCTAATGACTATTCTTAAAGAATGTTTTAGTTACCTCGAAAAGGCAAAATAATTTTATTTGAAATACCCCCCCCCCCCCTCCCCACTGTTATAACCCTTAACCCCTCCCAATGCAAATCATGTCTATGTACCCGATTATGATAACAAATTTGTTTTTTTTTCTGCAATAAATGTTACTAGTGGGTAATAAAGAGTTTAAAAAAATATAAAGTGGTTCTTCGATGAAAGGGGGGGAAGGGTGCAAAAATTATGATAAGCTTTAGGTGGGCGCAAACTGTAAAAGTTTTGGAACCCAAGATATAAAGTATTAAACGGAAAGATTTCTTTTGTAATTTCAGATTCTGGGAAGGACGCTGCGAGTAGACCACGTCAGTGAATACAAAGTGCCCAAAGAAAGCAAGAAAAATCCGGTGGATGAAGAGATTAGGGTTCTCCGAGACGAGGGCTGTGCGCCTTCAGTGGTCGCTCAGATCCAGACGAGAAGCGATGGCAATATTAAGCAGGAACTGCAAGACGTCGGGGGAGTTCGCCTGCCACATCGCCTGCCAATAGGGAAGGCCGAAGTAAAGACTGACACCTCAAATAAACAAGTTAAAAAGGTAAGTTCTTTATATCAGTCAGCAGTTAGAGTGCAAGGTTTTTGGAGTATCTAACTGATCTTTCTCAAATTGTATATATTCCCTCTTCCACGCTCAGTAGTTTAGCTAGTAGAGAAAATTCGGCCCTCGTCACCTCTCTCCTCAAATCGAATTATTAATAGGATAGAAAACGAATTTACCATTAATTAAAAAAAAAAAATCGGTAACCAAACTCAAATCAGAAAATCATAGCCTAGAAAATAGGGGGTCCAATTCAAAGTCTCTGTTTCTGAAGTTTTTTTTTTTAATTTGTCAATCTTCTATAGATAAATATTATTTTTATTTATAAAAATGCGAATTAATCTAGTTTTGCATAATGCAACTTGTAAAATAATAATAATTTACAGCCCTGGGGAAAGAAAATTTGGTATATCAAAAGAATTGTGTATAATAATATAATTACTGCTGATTTTATGTATTTATGACAATTTTTCAACACGTTTTTAAAAATTGTCACACTATATCTATTAGGTCTTTGAATTGAAAACCTCGTTTTTTTTGTGATAGCGAACATTTATTTCGAAGCAAATTGGAAAGTGCATTTCATTCAATGTATTGTCCATCGCTAGCTATGACGTTCTCCCATCTTTCTGGCAAGAGACAGATTCCCCGGCGGAAGAAGTCTTCTTCCTTGGAGGTTCGCCACGAATCCAGCCATTTTTCAATATTGTCGAATGACTGGAAGCGCTGCTCGGAAAGGCCATGGGCCATTGACCGGAACAAATAGTAGTCGGAAGGCACAATATCTGGAGAGTACTGCGGGTGAGCTAGGATGTCTCAGCGAAGCGTTTCCAGGTAGTTCTTCACCTGCACCGCGTGGCATGGTCATGCTGGAAAATTACCCTGTCGTGCCTTTTAGCGTATTTCGGCCGTTTTATCTCCACAGCATCGCTCAAATTCTTGAGCTGAGCTCGATAGCGATCGCCCGTGATGGTTTCTCCCGGTTTCAGCAGATGACACCCTTTTGGTCCCACCAAATGCAAAGCATTACCTTGGATCCGAGGATGTCTCTCTTCGGCGTGGCTGTTGAGGTCGATGGAAGTGATTCACCGGGGTACGACGAGCGATATTTTTTGCGTTTGGGATTCTCGTAATAGATCCAGTTTTCGTCGCCGGTGATTATTCGCTAAAGACAACCTTTTCTGTTTTGACGGCGAAGGAGCATTTCACAAAGCATGAAACATCTTTCGATATCTCTTGGCTTCAACTTGGCATTTTCTTAAGATTTATTTATTTATTTATTTATTTAGGTACATAGGATTAGGTATACAGTTCATTCATAGGTCATGTAATCATATAATAATTATATAAATTATTTAATAATTAATATAGGGAGGTTTAACACATCTTACATGACCTTTACTGCCAATAGCACATCTAACTAGGCGATAATTTGGCCCGTCTCTAGATGTGCATATTTTTATGCAATTTTAAGAAATGAAGTGTTTTTTTTTAAAATAAATTATTTGGACCCACCACCTAAAATATACCAATTTTATAAAAAATATAGCTATGTAATAAATATATATATATATTTATAGTTGTAATTTAATAAAATTTAATTAAGAAAAATAGATAAGTGATACTAAATAAATTGTCGTGCGTTGCAAAGAAGTTGATCAGATTTTACATATCCCTTGTTAAGTAGCCATCTATTAAGGTTTGCTTTAAATATTTTTATGTTAGGATAATTTTTCATGTCTTCACTAAGGGAATTATATAATTTTGGGGCTATGTAGAATATATGTCTCTGGGCAAATGTTGTCCTGACTGACGGAATTATATAATTGATACTCACGGACATTCTTGTGTTCAGATTGTTTTGAGTTCGGGCGTTGTCATCTCTAGATTTGTAGAATGCAAGAAGCGCTTGCTTAATGAATAACTGTTTAGCTGATAGCACATGGGATTGGGAAAATAACAAGGCAGATGGATGACGTCGGTTTTTCCTGTGAATTACTCTCAATAATAATTTCTGCGCTTTTGTCAATCTATCCAGATTATCATTAGTAGTAGCGCCCCATGCCGCGACTCCGTAGGACAAAATACTCTGACACAAGGCCATGTATACCATTCTTATGGTTGTTTTGGACAGAATGTTGCGCAGCCGAAGAAATACGTAAACCAGCTTTCTAATTCTCGTACTCAAATTTGCAATCTGATTTTCCCAACATAGCTTCTCATCTACCGTTATGCCTAAGTAGGAGACTGTTGCAGATTTGCTTAATTTAGTACATACACATCTATTCTTATCCAAGCATTTGTCGGTATGAATGGCAAGTGTTTGGTTGAGAACCTGGCTGGGATTTCCCCGCAAGCTGAAAGTGATAAATTTTGATTTCGCAGCATTTAGCGTTAAAATATGGTTGTCGATCCAAGTTTTAGCCAGTTCCAAGTTACTTTGAGCTTTGAAGAATGTGTCATTCCAATTATTAGTCGCAGTAAGAAGGACAGTGTCGTCCGCGAAGGATACAATTCTACCATTAACAGGTAATTCGCACAATTCGTTGATGTAGATTAAAAAGAGAATTGGAAAAAAGATGAAAGCAGAAAAGCATTGCTTCCCGCAAATAATGTTTTGTCGGCTGAAATTTCGACATCTAACAAAATTACTGTTGTTGATACTTCAACGAAATGACATAGACTGATAATTGAAGCCTAATGATGACGCTTTGACATGAAGTATTTTGCAATTTGGTAAATGACTAGAAATATAAGTTACGGTATTTCTTAGGAAATCGAAGTTTTCAATGCAAGGTCCTAATAGGTCTCTTGCTATTGAAGACATATTCCCATTTATCGCTCTTTGTGCCAATAAAAGTAGTCAAATAGGTCCATTAAATTACTCCACCCATGGAAATAGACACCTACTTATGTTATCAGTGTTAAAAGCCAGGATTACCAGTTTCTAAGTTACACAGGATACAGGTAATTACTAAAAGGAAATTTTATAGCTTTTCCTTCGCAAAGTGTTATTGTAGTTTCTTAGTAAAAGGAACTTTTAAGCTCTCGTACTGTAAGTAATAAGATCCTTTTAAACAATGTTAGGAAATTATTGAAATATCTTTTAAACATGTTCTCAAAATATGTTCCACCCACCCATTCTGTTCATCTTCACTGAAACTGCATTAAAATAGTTAGGAAGAATTACCTAATCCGTTTTATATTCACGCATACAATGTTGTTTCAGGAAAAGGCAACAGAAAAAGCCAAGAAAGTGAAGAAAGAGCGCAGAAAAAAGAAGAGGAGGAGCAGTTCTAGTTCCAGCGACAGCAGCAGTAGTAGCAGCGATTCTTCAGAGAGCAGCGAACCTGACAGGAAGCACAAGAAGAAGAAAAAGAAGTGACCGGTGTTCGTCTGTGACTCTTAAGGATAGAAGGAAATAAAATTATTCATTTTACGCAGAGTTTTATTCTTGGAATCGCAGGTGATTAGAACAAACAAACCATTGTTCAAAAAGAAGTTTTCTCTGATAAACAGGTATGAAAAGTTAACAAAATGACATTTTATAATATTTACAAATATAGAATTTACTTGGTGAAAAATTCCAGGCGAGGAGATTGCAATACATTTCTTTTCCCTATGAATAAACGATTACTAATTGTGCTATCCGCTTACTTTAACCTTCATCCATTATTTAAAAATAGATTGTTTCAAAATCGTTTCTAGGCATGAGGAAACCTTACCATTAAATTTAAACGAGATTTATACTCACAAATATGGCACAACCAATAAGTACAATAAGGTCACATCCACAAAAGGACTAACGAAGGTAATGGGGTTGTAAAGTTTGCTTTTTTTGCCAGAAGGTAAAAATTGATCAAATGCTTTTAAATAAATTGATATGCTTTTACTGTAGAGGTGTTGATAATCATAAAACTCCCCGCATGGAAGACTATGTGCGAGTATTTCCCTGGCTAAGCTGATCCTAACAATAACAATGCATGAAAATGACATAAAAAGACTCATGGTTGACAAGCCAGACCTGGTATCTATCTATAAATAATCATGATGGAAAAATATAAGAAAATAATAATAATAATTTCCATCCATTGATAGAAGGTTTTACAAGGTAAAAGTATTACATTTAGAAAAGTTTTAAAACATCCAAATCGACTATTCGGTATATAAAGCAAATCATACTGATGTAAATCCAAATTGTTAATCTACAATCAAAATGCAATACTTTAGGCATTATGCCTGATTTACAGGTGTCCTGTTTATTAAAATTGAATTACCGTATTTATTTTGAACGTTTTGTGTTCGCTAGAAAGCAAAGCTTTGTATTTTTGAATGTGTCATCCTCTTCGTTATATAAGTGCCAAAAGTCTTTTCCTAAATAAAAATTCTATGCCAAAGTAATGGATAGGTTTAATAAATAAATGTTTACTTTTAATTAAAGTTTTTGTTTTTTTTTTTAAATTATGTCATCTAAATGTGTTTTGTTATTATGTTATATTCTAAATGTGAGGGAAAAATACTCAAAACTGCTCGGCACTTATTCTCTGTAATCACTGCCATTTCTTTTCATTTAATTGATCCAGAGAGCGGACTCTGTTTCGACAAATTAACAAACAAACATTATGTTTCGACATAATCTTGCAAAGCTGGAGGGAAAAAGTTGTTAATCACCGCCACATATAGCTCCGAATTCACATTCATTGAAAAAATACAGTGTGAATATTCCTTGCCCCGACATTGCAACCCAAACTAATATTTTCTTCTTCATACAATACCTCTCCATCAATCAAATAAAATAAAACCAATATCTGGCAGATAACGTCTGGTCATTAGCTATTAACAGACCACCAGAGACTGAAGTTGGTAATATTCACCTCTTCAGTGAGCTGGAGTGGCCATTTTAAAATTTAGCAGACTAGTTTTTCACCGCATCTCTCAACTACCTGTAGGTAGTTACTTTTTAACTCGTATAATGTAATGCCTTATGATTGGAAGCACACTATAAAATCAATGCACAAACTATTACAACGATTATAATAACATGACATTCCACAGAAAGTATTTGAGTACGCTCATGTAGGCTCTACTTGAAAATATATTAATAATAATTTCTAAAGCGTAAAAGCGCTCATTCGCTTGCAGAAACAGGCTGCAGGCTTCGTTTGCAGCAGGATTCAAAAATATTGTGACATTTGTAAAAATATCAAAATATTGCATATACACTGATATTGATATTTATTCAATATTGGATATTTAAATATTTATCGTGCATATGAGAAAATATAATAGTATACCATACTGCCGCAACTTAACGCCGAACATCAGGCGACTAATAGCCTGATACCCCTCGGGAAGCCAACGGCTCAGGGTAGGGGAGCTGTCTTCTTAGTAGATTAAATGTCACTAAAATATATATTGGGAAGTCTAAGTGGCAACTGTCTTCTCTATACTGGCTAGAAGTGGTGCTGACCAAATAGCGGGATCCTCAATTCCAGACTGGACATGTAACGGCGTAGTGGAATCCACACTCGCAGCATCCAAGCAGCAGTGAGGCTGAGGCGGTGAAGGAAAATCACCACACTATTTTACCTAGTCACCATGGCTACGAATTTGAACAACAGAGATACGGTCTTTTAGGCCAGGGAAGGGAAGTGAGGATCACAATCATGATCGCCTACGTCCGGAATCGGACATGACACTCCATGATGATACAGTATACATTTTTTAAAAAATACTTTGATATAAAAAACTCTTGACTAAATTCTCTCTCTCTTGAAAAACTCTTGAAAAAGAAGACTAAAATACCGAGAAATATAGCCAATAAAGAAAAGAGATTTACCAGATACTTTTTATAACTTTGGGGATTTACAAGTAGACTATGATACAATTTGGGTGCTTCCCGCAAAATAGTCCCATTAAACAGCACATGAATAACAAAATTGACAAAATAACTTATAGTACATATCATATGAATAAATAGATAAATGAAAAAATAAATCCATATCGAAGAATAAATTACATATCGTTGCATAAATATCTTTGACATACTCGTTTATGTTGCTTTCTCTTGAACACAATCTCCAGTAGGGCTTTTTTTTCAAGGGTGATTCTGTACATCAAACTGAAGGAGAAAGTGATATTTGTTTTGACCATTGGAGATTTTTGTTTAGTATATTCCAGGTGAAAACTGAGTTGCAAACCATCTAGGTATTACTTTTTTGACTTAAAAGGTAAAATATTCAATATTTTTTACTAAGAATATCACTTTTATTGTTCAGCTTGATGTACAGAATCACCTTTTGATAAAAATACCCCACCTTTCTAAACATACCATATCGATATATTATATCCTTCGTAACCTGGTTAGCAGTCTGCCTAACTGATAACGTATGGACAAATAGGAAGCAGCTATCCGGTCCCCTCCAACCGCCAATCAGTATTTATCAAGTCATCGAATAGACTATCAAAATTGATGAATAAGTTCATATAAAAATTTGACCCTATTGCACTCGATCTGTGATAAATACACCATTGTCAAAATGAAAAGTACCTACTAACATAAAATGTTTATTTTAATCTTTTGAATTATCTTTTATATTAGTTATGGGAGCGCCGTCTATTGCGGATGTGCCAAATGTGCAAGTGAGCGGGTTGACGTAGTACGGTGCGAACATAGCCGCATACGGCTGCGTTCCGGGATTAAAGTAATGCGCAGGAAACAGCCCCTGGCGCTGCGCTATCTTCAGCCTGGACGTGAGCTGTTTCTTCCACTTGGTGCGCCTGTTCTGGAACCAGGTCTTGATCTGCACTTCTGTCAGATTCAGGGCTTTGGACAGCTCCATCCGCTTGGACACACTGAGGTATTTGTCCACTTTGAATTCGGTCTCTAGCCGTTCCAGTTGTTTGGCACTGTACGCTTGACGGGGTTTTCGGTCGAGGCCTGGCTTTCGGGATCGGCGGCCTGAAGGCTTTGGTGCTGAAACAATAAATAATAATTAAACAATTAACCCTTGGAGTAAATGGGTATTTTCATGGATGCATCTGTGTCTTTTGCAGGATTTTCGGCGACATCGACTTAAAGTACTATAACTACGAAACTACCACACCAATCATAAAAAGAACAACTGCACAATAATTGCATTGAAATTTCGAATATAGAATATTGAAATATCATTTTGTAAAACAATTAGATAATTATGAATAAATATGGGAACGTCAAAGAAGTGAAAAAAACGCGCGACCAGATCTGGTAGTATCATACTCAACGGATAATTGTTTCACAACCAGATTTGGTCGTGTCATACTCAACGGGTTAATAAACAATAAAGGAAAGAGTAAATTGCTAAGAATTGGATTGCTTGATATTTTCAGTGCCTAAGCTAGATGAGAGGTAAACTAATAAATATACATCGAGTTGCATACTGTTTTTGCAGACATTCAGCAAAAATAAAAACATTAGGAGTTTTCCTTTTACAGGAGATATTCTACATGAAAAACTGAGTTAAACTCCATCTATAACTTTTTGATTTTTAGGCCTTTGGTTGGTATACTATTTTAATGTGAGTTTTAAAAGTGGATTTTTCCTGACTAATTCAAAAATTGGCAAAGAAATTCCCATACATAAAAGGGGAGATAAGCAGTATCTTAAAAATTATTGACCTATCTCCATTTTAAACACGATCTCCAAAATCTCCGAGAAAGTTGCAGAATATACTTTTTAATGGAAAATAAAATGCTTTCAGACAATCAGTTCAGCTTCAGGGAAGGACTAGGCACAACATACGCTATAACTGTCCTAACAGAATTTATGTTCGAAATGCTGAATAAAGGAAATAAGTGTCTAGGAGTTTTTCTTGACCTTGCAAAAACTTTTGACTCCATACCATATGATATATTATTGTGCAAACTGAGCAGTGTAGGAATTAAGTATACCTCCAAGTCTTAAATTGTTTGATAGTTATCTATCCAACAAGGTACAAGTGTCACCATCCAGGGCCGCCAGAGTGAAAGCTAGCATCTCACGTATGGTCTCCCACAGGGTAGCGTTTTGGGACCCATTTTATTCCTCGTTTATATAAACAACATATTATCTCAGTTACCAGTAGGTAAAATCATCACATTTGCTGATGACACTGTTATACTGTTCGAGGGTTCAAACTAGGATAACACATTTGAGAAATTAAACGAGGACTTAGAAATTGTTAGAAATTGGCTAGGAAAATTTATGCTATTTTTTAATATTGGCAAAACCAAATATATTCCATTTAGTATAAACATCAGGGGTCTTGCAACTGTCAGCCTCTGTAAAGAGAATAATCTTGGAAATATCTAGGCATTAGATACATTGCATCATCCGTTAGGACACTCATATAGGTACATAACCTGGTTTGAAAGGTGCGAATTTTTTAAAGAACTGAGGATATTCTGGATTCCAAAACGCTAAAAACCGTTTATCATGCTTTATGTGAATCTCTTATGACTTACAGTATAATTGGATGGGGTGGATATGCCAAAACCCCACTAGAGCCATTGCAAGTCGCGTGAAAATTTGTACAAATTATCCTTCGCAGACTATATCGCCGTCTTAGTGATCTTTATATGGAAGCTAAAGTCCTTGATTGTAGGCAACTTTTTCCAAAAACTTCCCTCTTAGAGCTATATTTGGTCAATAATTCAAATTTCGGAATACTTCAGAAACGAAGACTAACAAGACAAGTTTTAGAAAATAGTTGAGTAATACCCAGGATGAAAGTATCATTTGGACAAAGACATTACCGAGATTTTACAATCTGATCAATATGGAAATATAAATGAATTTGACATTTAGTGCATTAAAAAAGAAAATAAAGAAATGGTTATCAAGTCATGACAAACTATAAACTAACCATACATGAAATATTAGAAATTATAATTTATTAAAACTTAGGTGGACAAATTTTGAATATATTGTTAAATATGTAGGTATATTGATTATATTTTACCATTGAACTAATTACCTAAAATCATTTAATTGTGTTGTTATATATTGTTTTGACAATGAATTCTATTTATTTTGACTATCTATTATTATATTTAATTTTATATTACTTACCATAAATTATTAATGACTTGTTTTATATTGTTCTTATGACTATTTCTTTCTTTTCTTTCGTATAACTTTATTTTTCTTTTTATATTAGTTTTAAATCTATTCTATTTGACACACTCTATTTAACGGAATGTTAAGTTCTATTTAATGCCGAATTTATAATGGAATTGCGTTTTTATATGAAGACCATATTTTAAGGCAATTTAGTTTTATGAGAATTTTAATAAATCTTTTAAATAATTTATGTCCATAATTTATGAGTCATGTCCTTTCATCAAAGTGTCATCCTTTAAACGAATTCTTAAAAAAAGAATTTTTTTAAGAATTCGTATATGAGATATTCCAAACCAAAATTTTACAATAAGAATTCGGTCCTCGTTTAATTTCTCAAATGTGTTATCCTAGTTTGAACCCTCGAACAGTATAACAGTGTCATCAGCAAATGTGATGATTTTACCTACTGGTAACTGAGATAATATGTTGTTTATATAAACGAGGAATAAAATGGGTCCCAAAACGCTACCCTGTGGGAGACCATACGTGAGATGCTAGCTTTCACTCTGGCGGCCCTGGATGGTGACACTTGTACCTTGTATGCTTTTCGGTTCCTGTTATTTTTGTAAGCAAAATACATGTTTACTTTACCGGCCTACCAACCAAAGAGGAGGTATTGAGAAGGCGTATTTTTTTGCGACATAAAAACGGATATACATATGTACGAGTACATTTTGACCCGGTGTGTCTTGTTGTGTGTGTGTGTGTTTACACACACACACACACACACACACAACAAGACACACCGGGCATGTATGTGCGTGTTTGTATTCCTCCACTATGTCGCCCAAACGCTTCATCCGATTGAGCTGAAATTTGGCATACATGCATCATTTGTGGTTGAAATCCGTCCACCGGAGGGCGCGATAGCCATACTTCAGTCTGGAAATATTGGACATAGATACTTAAAATTCTGTACACAAAAGCCTCGTTGGGCCGAATTCTTGTTGTAAAATTTTGGTTGGAATATCTCATATACAAGGGACACAAATAATATTTAAAGTCCACCATATATTAATTAAAATTAGGGCCTTTAAAAGCGGCGACGTTTGCGAAGCGTGGCTCGTTCGAAATCCGAATTCGAAGGCTCGCGGCGACCTGAGTTTGCAATTTGATTTTTAAATTGAATGAAATGACGCGCGTTCGAAAGTCAAATTTTCATGGCGTTGCGTCGCATTTTAATGGGAATTGCGTTAAATGCCCATCGACTTTAGTTATGAAATGAATATTCAGATTTAAAGTCCCTGTCTACTTGCCGGGAATGTCTTGGGGTGAGCCAGTAGTTTGTCGGTGCAAAGCTGGCTGCCTACCGTCTCGCCCGTCGCGTCCGTCGCTTTAATAGCCGTGAATGGGTGGTTGAAAAGGTGCGATGTTTGCGGGCGCTGTTAGCGGCATTACGACGCTGCCATCGCTGTTTGCTGCCCCCTTTATGTGTGGATAAACGACCATTATTTGACAACTCATTCGCGTTGACAAGCCAACGCTTGTGTAATAGTTGTGTTTATTCCGTAATTAACATTTTCGTCTCGAAACCGATGTACGTTGTCACTAAAGTATCTTCGAGCAGGGCTGACATCACAGTTATTGATTTTGATTGAAGTTTCTTCTTTCATTTCATTGAGCATATGGAGGTTTTTTTATTTTTATTTCGATACAATGGCTCGTTGATAACAAACTCAGCCAATTGTATCTAATTTTAAATGTTGGTGGCATTCGAAATTTGAATTATTTCGTAATGTCACTTTCATTTAGAAAACGGCTTTGCCGAAGTGATCAATTGTTTAATTTTTTATTTTTTCGCTTAATTCGTCTCAATTGAAGGCATTTTGTGTTGCATAAGGATAAGCCCTATTTATGAGATATATGGATGAATAGTGATCGTTAGTCGACTGTAAAAGGACCTTTAAACTTACATTGCACCGTCGAAAGTCGTGCACATCCGTAAGTACCTATATGGGTATCGCCGTATAAATTTGTACTTTTTTGTCGTGTGTGTGTCGCCTAACTAATTTCAGTTTTTCTATAAAAAGTTATGGTCTAATGCATGATCCAATTTAATTATAGTAAAGTGTATTAGAAAATGTATCAAAATACAAGAAATTACTGCAAAGAAGCATGAAGTGATATGATTTATTCATTTTAACAATAAACACAATTTTTCAAGTGCCTATTAAAATTTGCATCGCCAATCCATGTTTGCCCCTTTTATGACAAATTGCGATCAAAGTAGTCATATATTTAAAATGTTGAATATTTTCGCATTTACTTAAATTGTGTATCTTTTGTTTTCTTTACTAGTAAAAAGAATATATATAATATTTACTGAAAATATATGTTGCAAATGGTTTGTCGCCATATTTGTTTCCCGAATGTTACTTTTGGTGTGTTACCAATTTGATCGAAAACTGATAAAAGACTGGCATCCCTAAGTATTTTTTTGCGTATGGCAACTCTTTGTTGCAGTATGAACAACATAATAAACTACTCTGCCATCTTTCCTTTTGCTCTGAGTGGGTCGACCACTCGGTCGTGAATTTGTCCTGAGAATTTTGAGTGGGATTTAGCTTGGAATTTTCAGGGTAAATATTCGAATATATTATCTGTTGTATATTTTTTACTTAGATCTATTAATGCTTATTGCGATAATGTGTTTATATCGTTACTAACATTATTCATTTACAAATAAAACAATTTAAAGTTTATGTCGCGCGTGTTTTTCATTCACGATCGTTACCGTATGTTACCATTTGTTGCTGATGTGTTACGTAACATTCGTGAAATTAGGACGTAATTATATTGGTTTCATTTAAATAAATAATAATAATAATAACTTTTTTTTATTAACCAAAAATTTAAATTACAATTTGTTTTATACTCCGAATCTGACAAACTAGGCCATAGCCCGTACCAAGAAAGATTCGATGGATGGCGGTTGTTTGTTAATTGTTAATGGTTAATAGCTAATAGCGCGCACATACATATGTAATATAGTTTTATTAAATAATCAGAATGGTCATATATATAACTCATGGAAAGGGTGCAGCGGACTGTGTGGGTGCCGCAATTCAAAGAAAACTCGACAACTATGTGTCACATGGGATTGACATACCTAATGCATTAGTTGCTTTAATTATACGCTGCAATGAAATGTATCATCATCAGTGATGATACATTTCATATCTGAAGACGAAATTGGTAAAAATAAATTACCAGCTGAATTAAAGCAAATCTCTGTATCACTGACCATGGAAGTACATCAAGTGATACAGAGATAGAAAACGTTATCGGATATAGGTGTTTGAGTTGTTTTTGTACCAGGCCTGTAAATTGTAAATGTCTTGATTTAAAATCTCATCTTCTTTTGCCCATGCCAAACACTGTTAAATCTGGTTCTACAGTAAAGAAAGAACAGGGCCTACAGCAAACAAAAACCAACAAGGACTACACGGAAAATACACCCAATCACCAAGTCGAGGCTGAAGCTTTATAAAGAAACGTAAAAAGAAATAAATCAAATTTAAAAAAAGTGCAAATGAAAAAAAACATAAAAAACGGAGAAAAACAGATTACGTATCAGAAAGTTCGGACAGTGACGAAGTACTAATAGACTACATTGACACAGATAATGATATCGATGGCTTCTTATCTGATAGCTCTGAAAATTCAGTTCTTAGTACGAATTTAAAAGATCCGCAACCTTTTATCTTGGATGAAAATACAGGAATTTTATTGAAACACAAACCAACCAATTTGGGAACCGAAGTGCTAAATACAAATTATATACAGCACCAAGAAAATATAACTCCAAATATTCCAGGTTCATCAGGTATAAACATTTTAGAAGACCAGCATATTGCTGAAGATAAATACGTATTTGTTAGGTTTCAAACTAACAGGATTTCGAAATGTTACGTCGGGCAAATCCTTGCAATTAACAGAATCAATGTAAAGGTTCATGCGTAAGAAATCTAATGGTTTATTCTACTGGCCACAAGCAGAAGACATATTAGACATGTGTATTTACGATATTGCCAAAGTTTTGAACATCCTATTTGCAATCGTCGTGGAGTGCTACAATTCGAGGATGATTTGAATAAATTTAAGATTTACTAAAACTATAATAAAAATAAATAAAATGGTGCCCATTGACTTTCATGTTATGGTCGGGCTATGGCCTAGTTAGGCAGATTCTGCATTGTAAACCAACCGAAATGTATATTTTTTTGAATAAATAAATAAAATTAGTATTATTATTATTATTATGCTATAAACAGACCTTTATGAAACTCACGTTTGTTACGTGTAATCTTGAATGTTACTGATGGCCAACATGTGTTACTGATTCACGAATGTTTAATACAAATTTTTACAACCATAGTACCCATATCTCATTCAAACATAAGCATTTCCCAATACAAGCTGGGATTTCCTTCGCTACTTTTTAAGTAGCTTTTACTAATTTTAATTTAAATAAATATATATATATATATATATATATATATATATATATATATATATATATATATATATATATATATATATATATATATATATATATATATATATATATATATATATATATATATATATATATATATATATATATATATATATATATATATATATATATATATATATATATATATATATATATATATATATATATATATATATATATATATATATATATATATATATATATATATATATATATATATATATATATATATATATATATATATATATATATATATATATATATATATATATATATATATATATATATATATATATATATATATATATATATATATATATATATATATATATATATATATATATATATATATATATATATATATATATATATATATATATATATATATATATATATATATATATATATATATATATATATATATATATATATATATCGGATTCGGGAATGTTTTAGTTGTTAACGAGAATGATGAATGTCTCTCACTTGCGGAAAGAGAAGTAGGTTTAAGTTGGGCCCATTTTACAACTAGTAACGCTCACCCTTCATCCAATTATCCCAAAAATTAAGCTACAATCCTTCTTTATACGTAAACTCACTCAATTTCCTATTATTTCAAGGGAAATAACAAGACAAGACGAGCTACTTGACAGATGGAAGAATTTAAAATTTCGAATTTCGTTTTTTTGATTTTCTAAAGGTGCGATATAAAGAAGCTGCGATCAATATTCAGCTGAAAACTTAAAACTAAAAGCGTGACATGCCCTCACATCAGTGAAAGGAAGCAGTCAGCTCTTTCCTATTAGTTGGAAAGATTACCTTTAACCTAAAGGGATTATTTACAATGAACGAAACATAAAATATGTAAAAATTCAATATTTTGAAATATTTGATTGTTTTGTGTATATATTCTTTTTAGAATTGATCAATAAGATGATTATAAAGTAAATAATTATAAAAGCCACTTACATCGTGACGAAGGATTCCCTTGATCGGATTCGGGAATGCTTTAGGTGTTAACGAGAATGATGAATGTCTCTCACAGTGAGAGACATTCATCATTCTCGTTATCACCTAAAGCATTCCCGAATCCGATCAAGGGAATCCTTCGTCACGTAAAAGTTTTAAGACAATAAATGTAAATAGCCGCTTAATGTTAAAATAACTTTAAAATGTATACTAAATATTTCAATCACGGCAAAATCACGGATATTTCTAACGCCTGTCTCACAGAAAAAATAGTCATCGTAGGCATACCCACTCTAGCCCAGTCAATGTACCTATACATCCAAACTTGTAAAACACCATTTATTTATTTATTTAAAGTAAGTCGTCCACGTAAGGTATACCTATTACTGCAGCATTACAATATATTCGTTCTTGGACCAATAGTAAAAAACAAACCACACTGCAGCATTTTGATCACTATGTCAATGCCGCCTAGCTAGGCCTAGGCCTGTACGAAGGCAGGCGTACCAGTTTTTTTAACCTGTACATACGTTTAGATTTATTTTAAAGAAAAAAAAAACATATATAATTCAAGTTAGGACATAGGCATAGTTTTAGGAAATCATAAAGAATCATTAGAAAAAAAAGATTAAATATGGGTTTAGAATTAGAATACTAGTTCAAAATAGTCGAAAGTATCCAAATATATTAAGTATCTGATCTCAAATACAATTCCAAAATTATCTTAAAGTTTTCGTAAAAATAATAAAATATAGTCAAAATTAATAATGAAATCACCAATAGTAAAACAATATAAATTTAAGTCTTTACTCAGAACTATAAAATAAAATAAAATACAAATAGGTTTTAAAATACTAGAAATATAATTAAAATTACCATAGATTAAATATATAAGAATCGAAATAATAATAAAGTGACAGACTGATACCTACTCAAAGAAATAAAATACAATTCAAACTAGATAATCAAATAATTTATGGCTCTTTACGACCTCCATCTATTAATTATATTTATCCACATATGGCTCAACTTCTTGAAGGGGCTTTTACTCTGTATAGATTTAATATTATCATTTAATAAATATATACCCTGCGACCCAAAACAATAAAATGCCATTAACCAAAAGAAGTCTTTGAATAAGTTGGCAACGGATCGCCGTGTCGTATGCACTTGTTGCGAGGAATCCTATTGAATCTGAATTTTATGAATTTTAAACCGAATTTTAAGTAAACTTCATAATCATAATCATAAGTTTTTTATTCAAAATAGTACGAAATCGTAACTTTTTGACGTCAATAATGCATACAAACATACATAAATGATAAAAAATTAAGATATTGTGACATTATAACAAATTATTGTGATATATAACGTGATATTAATAATCGAGGTAACCATTTTATTTCCAAGGGTCTTTGTCGTCTAGATAATCATTTATTTTATAGTAGCCCTTTGAGTACAGCTTCTTCTTAATAAATGACTTAAATTGTATCACAGATAAATTTTGCATTTTTACTGGGACTTTATTGTAGAAGCGTATACATTGCCCTTTGAATGATTTTGTGGTCTTGGAGAGTCGACTTTTATGGTCAGCAAGTTTATTTTTATTTCTAGTATTGACACCATGCCTATCAGAGTTTTTTAAAAACAGTTCTTTATTTTTATGCACATACATTATGTTTTCATAGATGTAATGAGATGCAAGTGTCAAAATATTGATTTCTTTAAATTTTCCGCGTAACGACTGTCTAGCACCCAATTTATAAATAGCGCGGATGGCTCGTTTCTGTAGTATAAATATTTTATCAGCGTCAGCAGCATGACCCCACAGCAAGATGCCATACGACATCAAGCTGTGAAAATAGCTGAAGTAAACCAGCCTCGTTTTTTTTACAGCATATGCCGCAGAACTTAGCCTGTCGGCCAATTTCTTAATGTGTGGGCCCCATTGTAGCTTTTTATCTAAAGTGATACCAAGGAATACAGTGGAATCGACCAGTTCTAGGCGCTCATTTTTTATTATAATATTTGGCCCTATTTGCTTTACGTTTGGAAGTGAGAATTTTATACATTTTGTTTTCTTTTCATTTAGTAGCAGATTGTTTGCTGTGAACCATTCCACAACATTCATAGTCTAAAAATAGTTTTTTTCCGTTGGATACCTGTATGGCTTACGGTTGATGATTTTTATTATTAATTTCTGTGCCACCTCTGCAGGGTAAATATTTGTTTTTGTATATGTAGTTCTAATTTTATTATATGTTATTTGGACCTGTGCTAATTGTAAGAGCCCAAGTTTGCAGCTTCGAAAGACATGTGCGAGCTGCGCAATCCATAGAAAACAACGACATTAAAGCACTCGTTTCGGTTTTTGCTCTATATCTTCTAAAGTTTGCGTCCTGCAGAAAAATATTTGGACGCATATCTTTAAAAAAAGTTGCAAAAACCGAAAAAGTGCAAAATATTCGGTGCTTTTTGAAAATTGCGCAGCTGCATACTTGCTCTTACTATTGGCATAGGTCCTAACATTAAAAATATTAAAACAACAAGTTCATGGCCTTTCGAAAGGTCAAGGTCGTTTTTGTGTACAAATTGAACGCACGCTATGCTGAAGGAAAAGTTTATTAATTTACGTTAGGGCGCGGCGCAGTGTCGGTATGTTATATGGCTGAAGATTTAATTATGACTGTTGAGCGGGCAAGGCGCTCAAACTTTCAGCGTTTACAACAATGTAAATCTATAATCTGACTCGGCATTCTAAGCTGTGGCAACAATACTGCGGCGGCAAGTTTGAATTGTTATTTAGCAGGGCAAATGAAATATTACATTGTGTGTGATGTAGTCGCTACAGAGTCAACCTGTGAGTCAAACGAATGACTAAACTATCTCGGGGAGGTAAAGTGTTAGGACAACTTGGTCACGATTGTAATGTTGTAGTTGATAAAGTAAGTAGCTCCTCGGTGTGCCGCTCAAAAAAAAAAGAATTAGGTACTTCATTTTATTTTCTTTTCATGTGAAATACCTACTTACAACGTACATATTATAATTTAACAACAGTTGGAGATTGTACAAATAATAAAACCATTAGCCTTTTGACATTAATTTTAATATTTATATTAATTGACATTAATTGACGTTATTATTTATTAAATTTTAATATTTATATAATTGACAATATAATATTGACATTAATTTAATATTATTCTAAGTCGTGTGACAAAGATATTATTTAAAAAAATACATTTAAAACTTAAAAGTTAATAAAGATAACAATATAGTGCATGTGGATTATGTGTGTGCGTATGAGCGATGTACAGGTAAGTAGGGGTAAGGGTGTGTGTGCTAGTGTATTTGAAGGGGTATGTGTACGTATGAGTGAGTGTTATGAAATATTTAAATATGTATTTTTAATTTATCTATAAATTCATTGGTTATCAAGAGGAAAATATCAACAATTTTAAAATGCTCATTGTTCGTTTGCAATGAATTTATGGTGTAGTTGGTATGGAATCTTGGCATACCAACTATGCCAGTCGCTGTTTGGATCGCGAGTCCGAAGGGAAGAAGCATACAGGTTAAAGTACCTACTCTACTAGGAACCCCAGATAGAATCCATAAAGCAGGACTCGCTTCCACCAACAACTGCCTGCATACGCTTAAGTATGTATTATTCAAGCTATCGTAAAATATCGCCTTAAATACCCATTGCTCCCAAATATACCCATCAATTCGGATTGGTCAACGCAGTCCAATCTATACTATCTATACTAATATTATAAAGAGGTAAAATTTGTGAGGTTGTAGGAAGTAATCTCTGGATTTACTGAACCGATTTTGAAAATTCTTTTACAAGTAAAAGCCACGTTATTTGTGAGTGTCATAGGCTATATATTAATCCGAAAAATGAAAAGACTTTTTCGTGGTAGTCGGATTTCCAAAGTAAGTCGGAGAAAAAACGGTCGAACGAAAATAGAGATATATGATTAAGTTCTAAAGAAAAGTTGTAGAGTTTGATAATGCCTACAAAAAAGTCGGCGACAGCATATGTCTAACATTTATATTAAGATCACAAAAAGTAGTATTTTATATTTAAAAAAAAATTTAATCGTTAAGTCATGTTTATTGGTCATATTTTCAACAATTATGAATTCTTATCAAAATAAGTAAAGTTATCGTCTCAAGTGTTTAAAACAAAAGACTTTTCCCTTTTTACTGCATAAATGGTTAAAGAGATAAGACACTCACAAATAAGACACTCATAAGAAGACACTCACAAATAACGGTAGGGGAGACCAAGGTAGGTTGACACAGAGGTGAGTTGACACAGTGCCTATAATTCGAAAACTATAACTGTTAGAACTTTGGCAACAACGCACTTCGAAGCGTGCGGACTCACCTACCAACTCGTCAGTAATCGTCAATGGCGCCCGACGCGCGGTTGTGCTAAAAACGACTGTGTGTACAAAAATCAAACAAAAGTAAGTTTTCGTTAGTTTTTTTCATTGTAAATTGTACAAGTTATCTTAACGATTTAGTGGCATGTGTGTGATATTAACTTAGCTTTATTATTAAACATTATTATCAAGATATCATTTTGTGCTAAAATTCTGATCTTCAAGCTTATTTTCTTGATCGACTATAGAAAGCCGTCAATTGCTTTGCCGAGGTAAGTTGACACAGCTTGTGTTAACTCACCTTGTTTGTTTCATCTGACCTCGATATTAATTAAACGTTGTTCTAAATTATTATTTTTTTCAGAATGCCTAATAAATATATTCGCAAAACTAATAGAGGAGAAGCTAGTAAAGAAATGTATAAACTAGCGGCAGAAGAGGACACCCTAAGGAGGAAAAGCTTACGGGATGCAGCAAATTCATACAACTTGAATTATTCTTCTCTACATCGCTTCATAAAAAAACAAAAATTACATAATGATGATGAGCAAAATCACTTCACAATGAGGTCTATGCAACCTTTCATATTTTCTACAGAGGAAGAGAATATTTTGTGCGAGTATCTCCTCTTGTGTTCATCAGCTAACTATGGTCTCAGTGCTAAGGAAGCTAGGCGCCTTGCTTTTCAACATGCTAAATAATACGATAAGAAGTTTCCTGCTTCATGGACTAAAAATGGAATAGCTGGAGAAGTCTGGCTTAAATTATTCCTGGATCGGCATCCTATATTATCTCTGCGGAAACCTCAATCCACACGCCTGGCTAGGGCAACTAGTTTTAATAGGGCTAATGTTGATATTTTTTTTGATAATTATACACGTTTGCTAGACAAACTAAGATTTGAGGCAGCTGGTATTTGGAACGTAGACGAAAGTGGAGTTACAACGGTCCAAAAGCCCAATAGAATTATTGCTCGCAAGGGTGCGAAGCAGATAAGTGCCATGACTTCAGCAGAGAGAGGAACCCTAGTCACAGTAGCTCTAGCTGTAAACGCTATTGGAAATCATATTCCCCCGATGTTTAGTTTTCCCCGAAAAATGACAGTGTATAAGACCTTTGCCTAAAATGACAGTTCATAAGACCTTTGCCTAAAGCTTTACCGAGAAAAAATAATCAAAACAGAAGAAAAGTAAAATCAGCGATATTGACAGACACTCCGGAAAAACAAGCCCTTGAGGCAATAGAAGCTACCTGGAAGTTAAAGTAAGCTAAAATACAGATTTTTGATGAGGAGAACCCATCCAAAAAAGGGAAAGCGAAAGCAAAATCTACGAAAATCAATAAAAAAGCTGTTCACGACGTTGAAGAGGAAAGTGGTGATTGTTTTTGTTTGTGTTGTTTGGAGCCGTTTACAAATAGTAAACCTAATGAGAAATGGGTGCAATGCATAGATTGCAAGGGGTGGTCACACGAAAAATGCACAGGAGGAGAATTGAATTACGTCTGCCAAAATTGTTTTTCGGAATAAATTAGTGTTTAAGTTTTAATTGTTTTGAAGAGTCCAAAAAAAAGTAATTGATAATTATATGTCAAAAGATAAGAATATGCCTTTGTAATTACCTAAATAATAAGTCCATTTATGTTAATAGGTTATTTTATTTAATAAAACGTTTTTCTCTTTAACAGAGCTTTTCTATTATATTTAAAATAATAAATCCTAAACGTTTCAACTCACCTTGGGCGCTGTGTCAATTTACCTCGATACTAGGAGGGTTGAAACACTGGAAATAAGTGCGGTTTCTACGAAATATTTCATGCGGGGGCTTAATTATACATACTAAGTGTTTTAGTTCAAATACGGTATAGAACTAGCTATCTAAAATTATAAGTTGAACTTATGTAAGACTACGTTGAGCCGAGATATTTGTCGTAACGTAAAAATTGTGTCAACCTACCTCGGTCTCCCCTACTATAGTCAAATTGGCATGCAAATACATACATACATATGCAGTAAAAATATAGCCCTTCCTTTGGCAGTCAGGAAATAAATCATAGCACTCAGTACTAACCGAACCACAGTCATAATTTTATCACAAGTAAAAAGTTTTACCGCCCAACGAAGTGGGCACGGGTCAGCTAGTACCTAATAAAAGTCTGTGTCCATTAGGTCCACCTGAACGCGCCGTTCAGTGTTTTTAAGGGTATAATCAGGGAATTGAGAAAGATTAGTGACCACCGATCGCTTCTTGAGGAAGCCATGTTGGCGTTGAGTTAGGGACATTGTCAGAATTGGGTAAAGTTGGTCATATACCACTTTATTTAGTTGGTCATAGTTGGCCATATAACCTCACCATTATAAAAGTAATGAAATCACTCTATCAACGAACCGAAATCGCCGCCAGCTCGTACATCCGCGTTAAAAATTTTAGAAAAATTATAATATTGTTTCGGCAGCCCTGTCCCCTCCTCGGTGACAAACAAATAAACTTGGCGACATAAAATTGTGTGAAGGTGTTGACTCTGCATTTGACAGTGCGGTATGAAAATGTGTTTGACTGCGTACACTGAATATTAATTGACAATGTTCAGTCGCAAACGCAAACGTGCCCGGGAATAGGGCAGCAGCTTCAGAACTTTCCACTTGCCCTCGACAACAGGGCATTTAAATTTCGAATGGTCTTTGATACAATCGTCATCTGTATTACATTGGTGTGACAGAATAGCTCTAGGAAAAGTGCGCGTGATCTTGCGCAAACGTAGTTATGAGGTATAATGAAACCAATTTGGTTCAGTATGAGCGGGAACTCTTCAGTTTATTATGCGGTGAACCTGTGATATCGAATGCTCTTCTTAAACCAAAAGAGTTATACTCATCCCTACCCCGAATAAAATTACTCGGACACGAAATTATTCAGACCCTTACTGCTTGGAGTACTAAAACCTTAGGGAACAGATTGGTACTTTCTCCAGCATTATTGTATATAGCTTCTCGTGGGGGTTCCAAAAGGCGGCATTGACGTCAGGCCCGGATTGGTCCTTCCCTGAGAACTTTTTCAAAATTACGTGCCCGAAAACCACATCTTCCGGTATTTTGGCAAATGAAAAGTATTAAAGTAAAGGCAAATATTTATAAAAAAATAAGCTTTTCTGATGTAGTTTACTTACGTTTACAATACATTTTTATATTAGTTTTATTCTATCTAAACTTGGTACGCACTAGATAAAATAGTAATCAATTACAAAGGTTTATTAGTTGAAAGTGAGAGTAAGAAATATCTTTAGGCAATTTAACCGCTGCTAAATCCATTATCTAAATCCTACTGCAATACCTCAATAAAAAATATTTAATTAAGGAAAACGCTAATAAGTAAGCCAAGCATATGTAAAGTAAAAAGTGGTTTTTTAATACGATTACGTTTTTATAATCAAAAGAAAAAAATGTTCAAATGAATTATTTAGAACTACATTAATAAAAAGCAGATTAGACATAAGGTCTTGGGTTAAAGCAGACTTAAGTCGATTTTTAACTATTTAAGGTATGGAATTTCACAGAAGACTTGACCACAAGGTATACCTACTCAGTATAAACTCGTAAACTACATAAAGGTTGGTTAACAGTTCAGATTGTGAGAGTTCAAAATCAACAAAAGTCGCATGATAAACACTGAAAACCTTACTTATTGAAGCAGCGTCTGTACCAATACCAGGCTGGAGAATAGTCAATGGTTTTACTTTGGAAATATTTGAACCAGGATTGGTAACCAGAAATAAAGGTAGTAAAACAATAGACATAAATAGGGATGAGTTGGGGGCCCTCGGCGCGCGAGGCGATCGCCGACCAGCTGACCTGGCCAGTCTGGGCCTGATCGACGCCCAGATTGCTCTTTAATATCGGGAGTTAATGGGCCCTTGCTGAATTGGCCACGAAGACCCATTCTGTTCAGGGTTGGTCACACTCACGGGTCAACGCCTATTCGACGGCCTCCACGCATGAAGTGCGAGCCTGGGTAGGACTCTGGCCTTATGGCTAGTTTCCCCTGGGAATCAACCTTCTGGCGCTCCTGGACGGTCTGCGCACCGTGCGGTATAAGCCAATCGATATACTAATCGCATTAAATAATGCTAGAGGGATAAAAGAGATATGAGTGGTTAAAATCTGGTGCGGTAGACCACGCCAGGAGGAATTTTAGTCCCGACGGGCTCTGGATCTACGGGAGCCTCAATCGCCAAAACATCCACTTTTCACTTGACTTTTATATTTTATAGGTAAACAAATCATCAAAAACTGATTAATCCTATAAAAATCAACTCTGGCGGTAGGAGTCGTGCCGCTGCCCCAGTTTTACTTAAGTTTTCTATCTTCCAAGCATCGTCTAAAAGTTTGTTAATTTTTTAAAACCACATTTCCTAAACACACATATTTACTTGAGTATTCTATTTTATGAGCGAAAATTCTGTAAAAATTGCTTAATTTTAGTAGATCTGTATCTACCCCGTACGGTCCCCCTAAATTAGGATAGGTATTGGGTATCCTAATATCTAATTCATAATAAATATTATAAGGTTCTAAAACAGTTGCCTTTTCTAACAATAAAATATGTTGTCTTCAAGACTGCACTGCACTCATACATAAAGGGCCTTAAGAACGATCCTGCTTACTAAGTTCAGATCCATGTAACAAAATCTATTATGAAAAAATAACTAATCGTTCGAAATTAGTAAATTCAAAATCAAAGTAACATTACAACCGACGAATACTGCCGTTCTGTTTGTATGAGAATTCAAAAACGGCAAATCCATTGTTTCCAGATTTGGTCTGGAATAATGAATAAGGGGATTTTATAATTATCTTTGCACAAAAAATCATTTGAATAATTGTAGGGGTTTTGGCTTTAGGGTTAAATCAAAAACGAAAACAAAATAGAGTCCACTTATATAAACTCTAAGTCAAGTTTTGGAAAACTCGGATCGGCTGCTTAGGTTCCAGGCCTGGTGACTCGTTTAAAAATTAAGAATTTTATGGCAGCCCCAATCCATTTTAGGTTACAAGAAAATTAAATAAAAATGTCTGAAGGTTTTACAGATCTATATATGTATGCTAAGTTTCAGCGAAATCAGACTAGTGGTAGTTTATGCTCCAGTCGGAGGTACGTACTGGCATCCATTCCATATATCGTACTGGCATCCATTTTTAGTATATATGTTTCTACAATCTGTAAAGATTTTTGAAAATAAACTGAACTTGAACATGCACACAGCCAGATAGCCAAACTTAAAAAAAACACATCTTTTCACTCGTGGGACCTCAAAACATGTAAATCCATTGAAATCACGAAATCATATTGTACATTATAACAAGTTCAAGTATAACAAATGTTGTCCTCAAGTCTTCTGCGCTCACTCCAGGGAGATAGAACGACTAATCGTTAAAACTTCCTGAGGTGACGGGCTCGCCCGCTGTAGTCGACAACCCTAGTTGTACATTATAACAATACCTCCCATATAC
The DNA here is from genome assembly GCA_944548615.1 of Micropterix aruncella. NCBI lineage: Eukaryota > Metazoa > Arthropoda > Insecta > Lepidoptera > Micropterigidae > Micropterix > Micropterix aruncella. The sequence continues at coordinate 206,838 of OX155955.1, forward strand.
GGTATTATTCTCTATATAAATAAAATGGTTACCTCGATGATTTATATCACGTTATATGTTTTAATAATTTGTTACAATGTCACAATAATTTAATTTTTATATCATTTATGAATGTTTGTATGCATTATTGACGTCAAAAACTTACGATTTCGTACTATTTTGAATACAAAACTTATGATTATGATTATTATTTATTTATTGTTTTTGAGTCGTTTGTTGATGCTGATATAATTCATGTACAATTCGACTGCAAATAATGATGGAGAAGCTCTAGATTAAACAGCCGATCCGCTCGTTTGATCAATCGTCGAGGTCAATCGCTCTTCGTCAATGCTGTGCTCGACAACGCACGACCACACAGTTCACATCAAACAGACGCAAAGTTGCAGGAGTTGCAACTGCAGACTTTCGTCACCCACCTAATCGGCATACCATTCGCCAGCAGATTTCCACATTTTTCGGAATTCGGATAGATTTTACACGGGGAAAAACAACTCAAAAGAGGCAGTGAAGAACGACTTCAAAGCATTCATAATTCCTGTCCACGAGAGATTTACAGCTTTAGATTTCTGTCCACGAGAGATTACATTGAATATTTAATAAATCTTTTGTAATAACCATTAGATTGTAAAACTGCATAGGTAACTTAAATCAATAATTACATTAATTAAATATAAAGAACCAGGTCAATGGGATCAATGGTCAATGGGAAAAAAATGTATGGGCGCTGGGCCCACCTCTCAACAATAACGTATTTATCATTGAAAATATCTACTTACCTAGAATATTTATGACTACCTACCACAACTTACCTTAATTATGAGCCGTGTCGGAGGTTTAAAGTTCGGAATCTTCTTAAATATGGCTAATTACACGAAAACCCCAATGCCAATTATTTATTTAAAATATTTTTTTTGCAGTGAAGATCCATAAAATATAGTATATTATGATGTACGGTTACTGGGTTGACCTTAGCATATTACATACGTCAGTAAACAAGAGCGGCAATGAAATCATGAGACAAATGTGTCCCATGAGACAATATGTTGCTTGAACTCATTACAGAGTTCAAGCAACATATTGTTTCATGAGACACATCTGTAATGACAGAGTTCAAGCATTTTTAGGAATATATAGTTTTACTCATACAGACTATGTACTTTACCGTTTCGGATATTCTACGATGGTGTTCGTTTATCAGTTATTAAAAATACAATGCCTGGAAGTGTTAGGTACTCTAGGGGATATCAGGTAAAATAATTAGCGATATTTAATAGGATATGACTCAGAAACGGCTTATAATTGAGAATAGTCGTTCTAGTATTCAGTATTCAGTATTCAATTTATTCATTCAGAATATACAATAAAAGCATGAATTATGAATTAAAGCTAATTATCGCATATTAGAATTCGTCTGTTTAAATGTAGATATAGAACGATTAAGGCATACATATTAATTCGACAATTAGCTTATAGAAAGCATGTGTGGATTGTAGCTTTTGTTTAATAAATCTTTTAAACGCCTTTGTTTCCATCTTTCTTGTGGAGAGTGGTAGCTGGTTAAAGAGCTTATAGCTCAAATATCCAAAGGACTTTTGTGTCTGCGTAAGGCGTACTTTAGGCAGGATAACGTCATCACGTCTGCGTGTATTGTGGGAGTAATAAATGTTTTACATAAAGAGATCTTTCCATTGGTATATTATTTGCAGCTTCTGGAAAAGTGAGTCCAAAATGCCCATTTTCTTTTCCTTTATCTATACTAATATTATAAAGAGGTAAAGTGTGTGAGGTTGTAGGAAGTAATCTCTGGATCTACTGACCGTTTTTGAAAATTCTTTTACCAATAGAAAGCCACGTTAGTTGTGAGTGTCATAGGGCTATATATTAACCCGAAAAATGAAATGACTTCCGTGGTAATCGGATTTGCAAAGTAAGTCGGAGAAAAAACGGTCGAACGAAAACGTTTCTAACTAACGCTGCCTTAACGATGAGAGATATATGATTAAATTCTGGAAAAAAGTTGTAGAGTTTGATAATGCCTACAAAAAAGTCAGCGACAGCATATATCTAACTTTTATATTTAAGTCACAAAAAGTAGTATTATATATTTAAAAAATAATTTAAATCTTTAGTTCATGTTTATGGGTCATATTATCAACGATTATGAATTCATATCAAAATAAGTACATTTATCGTCTCAAGTGTTTAAAACAAAAGACTTTTCCCTTTTACTGCATATAATTTCCCTTTTACTGCATAAATGGTTAGACACTCACAGAGATAAGACACTCACAAATAAGACACTCACAAGAAGACACCCACAAATAACGGTAATATAGTCAAATTGGCATGCAAATACATACATATATATGCAGTAAAAATATAACCCTTTTTTTGGCAGTAAGGAAATAAATCATAGCACTCAGTACTAACCGAACCACACTCATAATTTCATCACAAGTAAAAAGTTTTACCGCCCAACAAAGTGGGCACAGGTCAGCTAGTACCAAATAAAATTCGAATGCCTGTTAGTTTGTAGATGCATGGCTCTGGATTGATATAAAGCATTTGTATAAATATAATGGATTTAAGACCATAACCAATACAACAAAGAGGATATTATATAAAAGAAGAGTGGGATATTGAATCGCCATTATTTCTTGCTCGAAATTGACTCCATTTAGTGATAATTTAACAGCTATTAAGAAGAACCGATTAAGTGGAGACTAATAGTTCTGATTTCAATTAGATAAATATTTTTAAAAAAGGGCTCCATAAACCATCACTTATAAGGTGATCCATATTCATGGAATCGGCAACGAGAGGGCGTGAGTTATTCATCGTTAATTTATGTTAAAGCAGCGAGGAGGGTAAAGATGCGTGTGAGCTCGAACAAAGCTCTCGCGAAGAGCTGCCTCGCGTCGCGTCGCGCAGTTGGTACAACAAATTTACATGCTTTCCCAGAAGAGGATCTGAGCAGCGCCAGCGGCCAGCGATGCCATGGTATGCCACTTCACTTGCCTCGGTGAGTTGCCTCACTGTTTGTCCATGCTGTTAACATTGACAGCGTGCGCTGCGGTGAGCGTCCCCTTTGGAAAGCGTGCGAGGGGTAGTCGACTGCTCGTTGTCTTTTTTCGTCGTTATCGACCCCTCGATTGTTATCAATCAATAAATCAATCATTGTGTATTGTCTTAAAAACGCATATATTACTTTAGGCACCTACTATTTTAACAATAAAACAAGCTAGTGCAATAATACATCCAATCGAATATTAAAAATGGAGTCGAGTCTCACCCGGATATTTAAAATATTTAATTTTTTATTCAAATTTTTATGTAACGCACAACATTCGAATACAATAAAAAATCCCAAAACCTTAATAATCCATAACTCTTGCTTAATATCAAATTATTTTGTGACTCTTGAGAAATTTTATGGATTTTCAATATAATAACATAACGAAAATAATAAAAAGAAGAATATTATCATCAATGTATAGTATAAATTCACTACAATGTCCAAAAATAAGAGAAAGAAACGACATTAATTGTAGTGTTAAAAATTGCACCAAGAAAAATATTAGCATTGTCAAATGTAAATTAATATATCTTATTATATACCTATATTATTATTATATACCTATTATTAGAAATAGTCAATACATTTTGGATTAGCATAAAATAGAAAGTCCATTAAGTACTTGCATTAGAAATATAAATAGTAAAGATGCATAGTTTTCGTCTTTGTGATATAATTTCTATTATATTACACAGACTAAGCGATGGCTGAACTATAAGTAGTTATTGCGCCCTTTTCCAAAATATGCTTTTTAACACAGCTGAAACCTATATATACCCTTTCTAGCCGTTTTCGGCCATAGCGACTGCATTGTAGATTCTAGTGACTTCTGTAGTCTTCTTAGAGTCCAGCAGGCTATATTATAGTGCACAGGTGGGCGCGCGACTACGGGGTGCACTCTCTCTTCCTCCCTCTTCTGAACCCGATGGAACGGAGACCGTTACGACCAGAGAAAAGTTTGGATGCAGATAAAATAAAATAAATTAATTAATAGCCAACACAGCAATGGCTGTCATTGTTAAATTTGTACTCAATATTGCAAAGCTATTTTTTTCGGATTTAGTTTGCTTTTCCGCACTGCCATTTATGAAATTGGTAGTTATGGCTTGTGGTGATGTTTAGGGTTTTTCTGGAGCTATTGTAGAGATGACCGGTGACTTATTGGTAGTTGTTGTAGTAGGCGGTGATGTAGAAAATGCATTATTGGATTTATCCTGGTTTTCTGATGATCTCGTGTTGTTGCTCATGGGGCTGTGTTGAATACAGCATACAGTCTCTTGTTCCGACATTATACAAAATTGTGATAGTTTCCCTTTTAACAAATCCCCGTCAGTTTTTGGACAATTTTCCGGCGGTAGACATACTCCTAAAACGCCATTTATTTCACATGACTCTTCACGGCAGTGTATTTTCCAGGTCCCTTGGCACTTCCGCAAGGGCTCTTTCTAATACTGGTAACGGCGATTATGTTGAAGAGGTATTGGTTGTCAGCTATCGTCACTTGCAGAGGTCCACCACTATCGCCTCCACAAGAGTCTCGTCCTCCTTCTAAGCTTCCAGCGCACAATTGATCGTCTATTATACCTTGCGGTAACCTCTTTCTGAGAGTCTTTACATATAGTCTTCGACAGGTCGGCTGGTCAATCAAATCCACCATCACCTTCAGTAAGTCGTCCGATGTATCTTCAGCAAAGTCGATCTGCCCCCAGCCAGTAACGACAGCTCGCTTGTTTTCGATGGTCGACTTTGTCCATAGACACGGTGGTCGAATATTTAAAGTGAACAGCTCAGACCGACAATATCCTTCAGGACGCGTCCCGTGTTAACCGCGAGTGAATCCAGACTGTAGATAATAGATAGCTGAAACCTAATCGTTGCCGAAAATTATCGTAAATAATAATTATTGCCATTCGAAGAAGACTCACACAAGACTGCTCACTATATAAATTATTATTTTATTAATTTATGTGAAATATTATAAAATACATTTTTAAATACATTAAGTACTTAATAGTAGAATATTTGACAGCCAACGTAAATTCCAAGAACAACGCGTTATCAGACTTCAATTTAAGTGGACGATATAATCTGAAATTTAAATTATTATCTGAAAGGTCATTCATGTAAGACTCCTTCCCTATTGGTCCCAAGTTTTGGTACATCTATCAACCAATATTTTTCAGGCAATATGCATAAAAAGACCTTTCCAAATAGTCCAAACGTTGATTCTGCCAACCCCGCGATTTAACTTGATTAAAAAAAATACTCTAAATATTGTAAAATTTCGATATGGTCACTTCCGTACGCTGAATGCTTCCTATGCGTCTCCCATTGTAATTGGCAACTCGGAAAGCATATAACTAGGCACCTTACAAAATGCTTTAGTGCATATAGCGTTAAAAATATGTGTACTTCCGGTTACCGAGATCCTGAAATGCATACTTCCGGTATCTCGATGTCTCTGCAGACCTCCGCATTACAGTCAGCGACCCTACAAATCCATCCAATAAGTTCATAACCTAATTTTACGGCAAATAAAGCGAAAATACAGCCAACTTCCGGTCCTCAATGCCGCCGCCATCTTGAAAACAAAACTTCCATTTCTGTTTCATTGCACAACGGAACCCTAGAAATCTCGAAAATGACACCTGGAACAGCATTTTGAAGTAAAATGAAACGAAACCACCCTTACATCCGGGGTCAGACGCCATTTGGGACGCCAGCTTACGAGGCAAAATCTGACACCGGGCAGATTCGAATAGGTACAGGAAGGTTAAATTAGTCTAAAAACACCCGGAAACCAAATGTCTCACGTTTTGCCGTTATATTTCATTTTTAACGCTTTTTTTTTTAATGAATATCGCCCCGTCTATATATACATATTGTTAAATTACATTGTTCTTTAGAAATGTGAGTACGTTGGCGTCATTGCAGGCCGAACCCATTCAAGGGAGAACTCTATACGTGAAACTAAACAATAAAATGGTTTTTATGATTGATTTTCACTTTTTTTTTCTAAAATCGCATTTTTCTGAATATTAAGAAATTTATTTGTGCAGCAGATTATTCAACTCCGTTGAATTATAATCTACCGCACCTACAATGAAAATGTACGATAATCTCAAGTACAAAAAAATCTCCTAATATCAAATAAAAGAATCCAAATAAACAAAAAACAAATATTTTGTTTAGCTTACTTACAGAGTTACCCCTTGTAAGAAATGTCGATGTATCGCGAACATCCTGTACAATACGTATACTCAATGAAAATAAATAAATAATTCAATTAAATAAAATGTATTATTTTTCATTCTTGTTTATTTTTGTTTATATATTAGTATTGGTTTGGTCGACGTTCACATATGGAAACACACTCCTTTACATATCCTCCATACTCCTAATACACACACACACACAAACGCTTACACGAACTACTATTATTATTCCGTATAGTTATTGAATACTATTTTATCTGATCTTTTTGTTTCATTGTATATAACACATATTTTTGTTTCATTGCATGTAATCAAAAAATAGACGCGAATAATTTAAAAAAATCCTCCTTGAAATGGTCTCTATCTGGCTAGGAGTGACTCATTATCAGTTGGTTTGATTATTTTATATTTTTTTGGGATAGAGGTATGCTTTATTGAATAAACTGGAGCAAAGGAGCACGTAGGTTATTTTTAATTCGTGATGACGCCGAAACAAGTGCGCATATATTATTATTAATAGTTATATGATACTCTATATAATAGACACTGAGCTCTGCGAATTCATCAGGCTGCCCACTTAACGATGCACTAGCTTGCCTTCTTTCTCGCCACAAAATCTGTCAGAGCATACCTCAAGATTATTTTGACACGTTAGAGACATTTTCAAGACAAAACCTTCACGTACTCCTTATTAGTGAATCAATTTAAAAACCCACCCTCGCATCCTATCTTTACTTTCTGCCAGGATTCGCAACGACAAAATTGGCAGGAGTGGTGGAGGATTGGGAGTCTATTTAGATGTGACCTTAAACATAAAATTCTTGTTTAATTCCTGTTCACGAGGAGGGGTCGCCCCGATTTCCCTTTCTTAAAAAGTAAGTGCTATTTAGTTCGCTCCTTCTCGGCGTTGTATATTGTCCTCCCCAAGTCAGTCGACTTTTTCGACTTTCGATGAAAGTAGTCACTTTCTTTAGTAGTAGTCAGTTCTAATTTACATTTGAAAGCCTTCTCCCTATTAGGAATTTTTTGTAATTACAGGGAATTTAAACACATGTCTCCTGATAAACAAATAGCAGACCAATCAAGCTCAACCACATTGTTAGTTCCTAATTATTGATATCGCTCCATTGCAGGCTACCGACCAAGTCTCCTTAATAATAACTTCTTTCCCTGATCGGATAAAATATCACGGACATCGCGCTGTTTTTGGGTTTCTGTATGTACACAGTCCCAAACATCCAAAAGTCTTACAATGTCGCGATATGAAATCGATCGACTATGTCAACTTTCTGCAGGATGTTTAAAATAACAATCGATCTAATGTCGAAAAAACATGCAGTCGACGAGAAAGACAGTATCAATCACGGAGCAGCTGCTCCGTGGTATCAATCAACTTATATATTCTTCGGTTTTACAACAAGTACTTTCACTTACCTACAGACGACCAGAGCCAAGTATCCGCTAAGTTTCTTATTGACCAACGACATTAATGTCGACGACTAAACGTGATCGCATAAAACCAAAACACAAAACGCACAAGACTGACGAGCTATGGAAAGCCATACACTACAGAAGAATCGCTGCAACCAATTTTGCAGAAGTGCCAAAAAGTCCTATATCTTTAGGACTTTACAAAACTCTACACCCAAAAGCATTTTAAAATTTAAAAAAAAATGGTTCGGGAAAACCCAAAAAGAGACCAATGACATGGATATAGATAGCAATTCTCTAAACTCCCAATTTGCCAAGCTACCTTCAAGCATTGACCTTTCCAAACAACATCTCTCCATTTACTCCACAGTTTAATTTTATGTTCAGCACGCCATTCGAATAACGACGCATCATCCAAAAAATCAAAACGAATTGTACTAGGTGCGATAATTTCAATATCGCAGTAATTTGTCCCATACTTAACCAATTCCTCCCACTTCTTATTCCCGCTATAAATTTTACTTTCCCAGGGTGTTACTTCTCGACTCCGCGGAAGGATCTGCAGTTCATAGGCGAATTTAATATAAGAATCGTTTATTCGTTATCACATACCTACATAAAAAGCTTTTTAATTTTGATTAAAATAATTAATTAAAACATATTGCTTTGCTCGGTTTGTTATGGCGTGCTTTAGCTTAATCGTGTAAGTTATTAAATATTTTTTTGTTCGGTTCTTTGTTTGATTTTTTAAAGGATTGTTAGATTTATAAAATGTATATAGCTTGATAAAAAAATGACATTTCCCGGACATATTTTTCTTAATCATTAGTTCATTAGAGCCATTAACGACCAATTTTTATTCCAGCATTTCACATCCTTATCGTTCCCATTGACAGTAAATAGCGAATAGCGAGGATAAACGGGGAAAGCATTGAAGGATTCAAATCTAAAATTGATTCCTGGTTGAAACAAGACACCCGACAAAATAGTCACAAATTAATATATCCAGGCAGTCTCTACTATATTAAACACTAGCTGACTCTTGCCCACTTCATATGTATGTATGTATGAATTTGCATGCCAATTTGACTATATTACCGTTATTTGTAAGTGTCTTCTTGTGAGTGTCTTATTTGTGAGTGTCTTATCTCTTTAACCATTTATGCAGTAAAAGGGAAATTAAATGCAGTAAAAGGGAAAAGTCTTTTGTTTTAACCCTTGGAGTAAATGGGTATTTTCATGGATGCATCTGTCTCTTTTGCAGGATTTTCGGCGACATCGACCTTAAAGTACTATAACTACGAAACTACTACACCAATCATAAAAAGAACAACTGCACAATGATTGCATTGAAATTTCGAATATAGAATATTGAAATATCATTTTGTAAAACAATTAGATAATTATGAATAAATATGAGAACGTCAAAGAAGTGAAAAAAATGCGGAACCAGATCTGGTCGTATCATACTCAACGGATAATTGTTTCAGAACCAGATTTGGTCGTATCATACTCAAGGGGTTAAATACTTGATACGATAAGTTTACTTATTTTGATATGAATTCATAATTGTTGATAATATGACCAATAAACATGACCTAACGATTTAAATATTTTTTAAAATATAAGATACTAGTTTTTGTGACTTAAATATAAAAGTTAGACATATGCTGTCGCTGACTTTTTTGTAGGCATTATCAAGCTCTACAACTTTTCTCTAGAACTTAATAATAAATTAATATATATAATATATAGCCTATTAATTATAGCATATGACACTCACAAATAACGTAGCTTTCTATTGGTGAAAGAATTTTCAAAATCGGTTTAGTAGATCCAGAGATTACTTCCTACAGCCTCACAAACTTTACTTCTTTATAATATTAGTATAGATAATCCTTGACCATTCTCATTAGTATCTTTGGCTATTCTTGTGACTATTTCCTATTATTTAAATTATATTTTTACATATTAATATTATTAACATGGCTATTTACCATTTTATTTATTTTAATTATTTCCTATTGGTATCATTATTTAGTGCGACTATAAATAGAGCTATATAATACGTATTTTGTATGGAGACATTCTTTCCATATTTCCGTTGTGTTGGGTTGCGTGTTTCGCTAACCGTTTTAACGCAAAAGCACGTAAACTGACGGGCAGATTAAGAATCCTATATTGTTATTTCACAGGATATTTGGCACGCGATCCCAGTATTAGCGGAAGCTGTGTGGGGGCAGGGAGAGGTGGGAGGGAAGCGTCCGTCGTCACGTGACCGCCGCATAGGGGATCCAGACTGGACATGCGATTCAATTCAAGGTGTCTGCTCTAATTGTTATCGAAATGGCAATTACCAGCCGAGGATAAGTTCAGCAATCTCACAAAGTCCAAATTATATTAATCACACTAGAGCTCGAGCTTTTTTTAGTGTTCAGTAGGTGTAATATATTCTCATTATTAAATTTGTTTATTTGTTTATCCATTTTGAAGTACTCGTACATTTTTAGTTGGATTTTCCACCTCGATGGGCTGCACTGCTCCTAAGTAGTGTCGCGTTGAGTAAGTTTCTGATATTGTGAAGATGCACGAGTTAATAAGTTTTTTAGTTCTTGATGTTAACTTGTATATTATGTGTTGTTGCCATTTTATATTGTTATCAAGTAGTATCCCTAAGTATTTATAAATGATGTCCGCTCGAGTGGCTTGAATTTGTAACGTTTCTCACTATGATGGAGTCGGAAGATATGAACTGGAACTTCATGATGGAACATCGTATCATAGCTGTGTTTGGACTGGTTAGAAAAGTCTTGGAATGAACTTTGACCACGATTAGGTTTCAAGGTCTGATGATGAAGCCGGAAGACAGGAACTGGCATTCCATGATGGAATATCGTATCATAGTCGTGTTTGCACTTGTGAGAAAGGTCACGTAATGGACTTTGAACACGATCAGGTTTCAAGGTTATAACAAACCTACTGTATATTGACTTGTAAATATTGAGTGTAAATATTGACATAGGTGCCTGTATAAAGCGTGTTTTTAGTGTTTTTTTTAAACTAATAATTTATTTAAAAAAGTAGAATATCTCATTGGTACCTTGTAATCCAATAACTTGCGAGAGCGGCCCCTTCCCCGTTGCAGACAGCCAGTTGCCATAGATGAGGGAGGTGGCCGCCGTCGAGGGCACGTGGCTGGACCACCTCGCCTGCTGGTACTCGCCGAGCTGACGCACCGGATGAAACATCTCAAAGAAGGCTGGGTTTCGCAGGTAGGCCGACTGCATACTATGATACGGTGACTGACTCTGCACATGTGCTGAATCACCTGCAGAGTCCAAGCATAATATAATTGCCATCAATCAGAATATGTGCAGTAAGACTAAAATCAATTGATTAAGTATAACCTACGATATTGATAAATGCCAATTCCGAAAGTTTGAATAGTTATGAAATCCTATTTACAATGCCAAACAGCTATGATAGCCGTTGATTCCATGTTATGTTCGAACTTATCGTTAAAATTGGGTCAAAAAAATTAAATGCTTTTGGAAATCGTCCATTTTCCCGGTCGAAAAGTTTTCATAATCCGTCCGTACTTAGCTTGTTGTTCATTACACTTGTGAACAAAAATGTCACGTGTGTTGATTATAAGGAATTATTTGAGGACTAAAATGACATGGTGTAAGTAATTACCGTATTTCATTAACCTTAACCCATATATACCCAGTGATTCGAAAACGAAACAAAAAGTAGTACCTACTTTTGTAAAAACATCGGAAATTCTTTGTGAGCTCAGCAAAATCTATAAAACTGCCATCTCTCGCAAGAGTAGGAACTATCTCCTATCAGCAACGAAGTTTTAGCAGAATTGACACTTTAGATTGGAACAGTAAGCAGTGCTAGTTGTGTCGTGTTCGCACCGTGCAAAAATCGTTTCGTCTCCCGAAAAAAATTAATCATTATTCAGTTGAGTAAAGCTTTGTACAAGGTATCAAAGTTTTGTAGTAAATTTGGGTAAATTATGGACTTATTCGTGTTTTCACAATTAGTTAATTGTAGATAGAATTAATAGATTGCATGTGTAAATAATAATAAATATTAAATAAACTCATTATAACATCTTTGTTTGAATTACCTATAACGAATGTAGGACATTGTTTCGTTTTCGAACACCTCTAAAATACCTAGTTAACAAAAAAATATATACTAAAACTAGTCAATACTGTTATAGGGACCTATCAACACAAATATATCTGAAAATAACCAAAATCCGAAATCCCAAAATAGTTCCGGGCATATGAGAAGAGGGTAGTTTGTAACATAGGATTGTCGTTAGACTGGCGAATTTTTAGGAACCCGGTGCGTTGACTGTATAGCAGTCAATCAGCAGTCATCCAAAAAATAAAATATTTTTAAATAGTAATATTTGTCAAATATTTTAAATATTTTATACAGGTCGACTTAAATCATATTAAAATGTCTGTAAAAAAATCCAAGACATCAAAGAAAATATCAAGCATCTCTTATCCTGATAAGATTTATATCTACTTTTAAAAAAACGCCCAGAAGGTATTGTAAGCGGTCATAAATGCGTTCTATTTTTCAATAAAATTACCATATAAGTCTAACGATTATATATATATATATATATATTAAAATTGTATTTTATCTATTTTCTTTGAAGGCGAAAATTGGATGGTTTCCTGGATATACTCGTATTTGTTAGTCGAATATTGTTATCGCTATATCTATCGCCTTTATTATTTCTCTACTCGAAGTTTTATATTTTCAATATTAGGTCCTAACATATGAAATTAGCGTTTTCTCAAACTGACCACTATGATCTCAAATATCTGGAGTTTGGTTAGGAATTTGAAATTCAAATTAATTTTAAATTTATGCATGTGTATTTGTGTTTCGAATTTAGTAATTCATTTGTTTTCACGCCATTTAATTTTTCTTTGACATCGTTTTGTTCACAATATGGAAAACTCAAAATATCACGTTATTTACGAATACGAGTTCCATCATGGCGCCAGCGCTGCAGAAATAGCTCGCAGGATTAATGATGTGTATGGGGAAGATACTCAAAAAGAAAGCACGGTACGTTTTGGTTCCAATGTTTTCGTTCTGGAAATGTTGACCTATAGAACCAACCACATGGGCGGCCGGAGACCTAATTGACAATGAAGTATTAAAAGTGATCGTGGAAGCGGATCCATCGCAAACCGCGTCAGAGTTAGCGGAAGAATTTTAATTCACTTGAAACAAATTGGAAAAGTGAAAAGCTCGAAAAATGGGTACCGCATGAATTGAGCGAAGCACACCAACAAACACGCGTCGAGTGATGAGTTACAATTACTCAACCGTCACAATAACAAGGGGATTTTGAATCGTATCGTTACTTGTGATGACAAATGGATCCCTGTACAATAATCGCAAACGCTCAGCACAATGGTTGAACCCAGGAGAAGCGGCTAAATCCTGTCCCAAGCGAAAGTTGACTCAGAAAAACGTACTGGTGAGTGTCTGGTGAACCAGTTCTGGTGTTATCCACTACAGCTTCTTAAAATCTGGCGAGACGATTACGACAGATCTGTATTGTCAACGATTGCAAACCATGATGAAAAAGCTAGCCGTTCAACAACCGAGGCTGGTCAATTACTCTAGCCCACTGCTGCTTCAGGACAACGCTAGACCACACATTGCACAAAAGACGGTCGCTAAATTAAAGGAGCTGCGATTGGTACGTCTTCGACATCCACCACACTCCCCGGGCCTTATTCCAACAGATTAGCACTGTTTCCGGAATTTGGACAATTTCTTGCAAAGTAAAAAAATCAATTTCGATGAGGCAGTTCAAACTGCCTTCAAAGATTATTTATTTATTTATTTATTTTATTTATTTATTTATAACGTACAAGAACAAAAAAATACAAGGACATGCATACTGTTGTACATGAGGAATAATTAAGAACAAACATTATAATAGCGAAAAACATAGCTCTATGGATATAAATATGCTAGCATATCCGAATGAGGCGAAATCGCACAACCAACTAGACCTAGAAGGTCTGTCTCTGGCTGTGCTGTGTTATACCAACTGTATTTTTGTAACTCGCGAACTGACGAAGGTGATCAATTTTAAATATTTCTAAATCTAACAAATGTTATTGATTATATTGATTCTCATTCCTACTTTTTTTCCAGCAAAGGAATCAATGAACTACCTATAAAATAGCGAAAGTGCATAGATAACAATGGTAGGTAGGTACATAAATTGATTAATTAAATATTTAATTTAGATTTTTTTCTTCGTTTTACTTTTTTCAAATAAAACGCTAATTTCATACGTAAGAACCTAATATTTCTCTAGATTTTTTAAATTCACTAATCTCTTTCGCCTTTTAAAAAAATGCAAATGTCAGGTCATTTCTTACAATGATCAAAATATTTTAATGATTAAATTTTCACTCACCAAATCCTTCCTTAAGTTTTTTCACAGCCTCCTCGGAATCATCTTCCAGTCTTCTCTGCCCTTCCTTTAGAATGTCAAAATCTTTCTCGACGTTATTCACTTTTCTTTTGCCACTATCGTTCGCTAAGAGGTTATCTATCAAAAAGGTATTGCTAGTTATAGATTTCTGTTCTATGTTACTAAAGTATCGTTTCGGTGATTCTAGTCTGCTGAAGCGAGTGTCTTTATGGATTTTGTTTACGTTTAAATTGTTGACATCATTGCTAATAACGTCTATGTCGCTGTCTCGATCGTCCGAGGAGTAGTAAGAGTTTGATCGGTGCTCGCTGCTGTTTTCGTTTCCCGAAAAATCGGTTTCCATAATTACTTTAAAAGAAAATCACTTGAAGTGCACAAATCCGTACTTCCGTTATCTGGTCAAGTTACATATAAACTAGTGTTTTGACGCGGGGAGTAATCCGTGCGGTGCGACGACACGTTGGAGAGAGACGAAACGAGTCGGTGGGCGTCGCCTTATCCCCACCAGAGCGCCTCTTTCTCCGAGGCGGGAAATATTACCACCTTTTTGAAGGCATTACAAGTAGATGATCGCGTTGAAATTGCGCTACTGGCTCGCAGAGATGTCGAACATCCCACGAATTAACCGTGCGAGTGTTTCTATCACATATCGTCGTTAGCTCTACAAACTGCTATTGGTCTCGATTTCGTCTACAATATTCTTTCATGTCACCTGTCATGGGCTTTTTCGTTCCTTCTGTCCGCTCCAAACTGGGCCGCTAGTCGCGGGCGAAACTGATACCGACCTGGTTTAAATGCTCGCTAGTTCACCTTACGTTATAAATTATCGTGATTCAGAACAAGAGATATCGTGATAAATGGACTTCACAACTATGGCTGAAGGCAATCAGACTCCAAATTGGTCGTTTAGAGAGTTGGCTCACAATTCCGTGCATACCTACTTTCATTGTTCTCACCATTCCAGTATTTTGGAAAACGTAGGCAGTAGGTTTATTTGGGTCAGACGATCCAACAAGGCAGACTCAACTTCGATAAGTTCTGCCGACGAATCCAACTCGGATGGGCAGCGCTCGGAAACCACGCCAAATCTTTTCGTCACAAATACCGCAGAGCCTCAAGACAAAAGTCTATAATCAGAGTGTTGCCAGTTATGACTGATGACTTACGGCACTGAGACGTGGTCGCTAACTATTAGCATTGATTACACTATAAAATCAATGCTATTAGCCTCATACACAAGCTCAAAGTCGGGCAACGAGCCATGGAGAGAGATTTGCTTGGAGTTTCACTGCGTGATAGGATCCGAAACGAGGTAATCCGTAGAAGAACGACCGCGCTTACGTACCGGCAGACGCCGTGTGGGACGCTCCCCATAAGATGGACCGATTACATTACCACGGTTGCAGGAAGTAGGTGGATGGAGGCGGCTCAAGACCATTCGTCATGCATTCTATCGGGGAGGCCTATGTGGGCGTCTATCAGCTGATAAGGATGATGATAATTATGAGGCAATCAGAATAAAATTATACATGATGTCTTTTTTGTAACTCAATAAAGTTATTTTTGTCTTGGATGGAATAAGATGTTATAAAAAAAACTCTTTTATTTCGATTGTATTATCTGTATTTTCATCAAAATATGTGTAAAATCGTGAACCTTCAGAGACCAATAACTTTGATATAAACTGATTTTGACAATATGATATAATTGGGGACAGAGATATTTAGTAGTAAAAATGAATAGAAGGTTTTTTATTATTATTCTAGCCCAATAGATTTCAGAGAAAATGTAGAAATAAGATTGTGCGGAAGCGCGGTCGACTTGGATGGCTTAAGTCTTTTTTTCGCAGTTTTTTATTACCATATTGGTCGATATTCTTCAGGTTTTCCGCAATTAATGCGTTTCAGCGGCCGAACCCCTTGAAACTTTTGACGTTCAGCAATTCCACGATCGTCACAACATGGACGTTACAATACAAATTATATAGTTCTCTGCTGATTTGTCTCCTCCAGACTCTATATTCCTGCACGGCACTAAATAATCGCGGAGTATTTTACGTTTGAAGATGTCTAATAGTGCATTTTCAGTTATTTTAGTAAGGATCATCTTGTATGTTAGGACTGGTGTCGGTGGTGAGTACTTACTATCGTCCTCATGGACATCAGATGTAATTTCATTTGAAAATGAACTCTTTTATTTATTATATTAAAACCATTCACATATTCGTATGCTCATGCGCACTGTTGAGGTTAAACAATCTAAACAACAAATTGAACTGCATAGACACGTGAATACTTTAGCATAAAACAGCGCCAAGCTTACCCAAGACAAGATATACCACTAGGATATTTGAAATATGTAACTCTACATCGTCGTAACTCTACAGCGGTTCTTTTCAGCTTTTGAAAATATACGCCTGTGGGAGGTCGGCTACGCCAAGATTCGGTGCAATCTAGCAGGAATGTAGTTGGCGACACGAAGAAACCATTTTTTTTTCATATGTATATCTCAATTGTCCACTCTTCCATTTGACAACTTAGTCTGCGAGCAAAATTACTTGGATATCAAAATTAGTAGTATCCGTATCATTTTGAATAAAAAACCATAGCAAATGATTTTGCCCTTTCTCTGGTTGACATCTACTACTAGATAATATTACGCGACGATTAAATAAAGCCTTGACCATAGTGAGCATTATTTTTAGTTACTATTATGTGCACACTTTATGAATTATTGAATAAATTTGTTAAAAATCATTGTGAACGAAAAGTCGTATGTTCATGTGAACGAAAAGTCATGTGTGATCTTGTCAATTGTGATGACAGACATAAAAAGTATACAAAATATATTTTACTACTATTGTCTTTGACATTCAGTATGTAAACGCAATGTGTACACTGAATAAAACGTTGAATTGATTTGATATTATTAGATCCTTACTTATGTAAATGCCGCTTATTGAAACCGCGGCCACTTTAAAATTGGATAACTTGGGGTTGAGTTAGAATTATGAATTCAAATAACTTTTGATTCAAAGTGTTGCTTTTTTTTAAATCAGTTATTTATTTGTCTTTAAGTCGTTGGCTTTTACTCTAATATTTTCGTGTGTGCAGTTAAAAACTCATGTTATTGCCGATTATAAGGTTCTGTGCCGGTGTTATTCATTACAGATTCCTGCGGTCTGGCACAGTAGTTAATCAATATGAATACTATAAAAAACTGCAAACAATGATAGCGAAGCTCGTAACAACCGAGCCTGGACAATCGCTCTTCGTCACTGCTTGCGGCACGACAACGCACAACCACACATTTCACAGCAAATGTCACAACATTTGTTGGAATATCGATGTTGCAGGAATATCGACTGAAGACTTTTTGTCACCTGTTCTACTCGCTATGCTCTTGTCCAACGGAGTTTCGTTTTGTTAGGAATTTAGATACCTTTTTATAGGGGAAAAAAATGAAATTCGAAGACTCGGTAAAAACGGGCTTCAAAGCATTCATTGCTTTCTCCCCATGAGCGTGTTACAGTAACCGGTATTAACCATTTAAATGACCGAACTTCATAGATACCACAAACGCTAACGGGTGAATATTTATTTTCTTGAAATATTTATTTTTCTTACAAAATTTTTAAAAATTTCTTTTGTAAAACAGCGATGTTAGGTCCTTACATATAAAATTGCCGATTCACAATATTCCCTACTGAGAACTTAAATATCTAGCGTTCATTTTATAATATTAGACCCAAATTAAAGCTAGTGAAGTTCTGGTTCGTTCTGTTCACAACTATGGAAAAGTAGAAAATCGTGTTATTTTCGAACATGAGCTCCGCCGTGGCACAGCGCTGCAGATACAGCTCCATCGATATGTAATATAAAAACAGCTCGACGAATTAATGGTGAGTTCGGGTAAGCCACCACTAACGAATGCATGGTGCGTTTTTGGTTTAAATGTTTCCTTTCTGGATTTTTTTATTTAATGAAGTCGATGAAACGCCAGTCCATGAAGAATTGAAGACGACAGTGGAAGCGAAACCATCACGAACCCAGTCAGAGTTAGCAGCATTCTTTGGTCTAAGTGATAAAACAATTTTAATAAATTTGCGTCAAATTGGGAAAGTGAAAACCGCGAATTGTGGGTACCGCATAAATTAAGTGAAGCCCAATAGCAAACACGCAAATAGCAAATACTGTTGCCAAATTGGAGTAGGTGCGACTGGAAACTCTCAGTCACCCACCGTACTCTCCGGAACTTGCTCCAACTGATTTCCACTCTTTTCTGAATGTAGACAACTTGTTTTAGGAAAAAATCAATGCCAACGAGGAAGTCAAAACCGAATTGATTGATTCAATGAATTCATTGATTTTCGCTCTCAGATTTTTTTAAGCAAAGGAGACAATGAACTTCTCATAAAATGGCGGAAATGCATCGATAACAATGGTAACATAATGCGATTGATTAAATATATTATTTCCAAAATAAACTTTTTTCTTTTTCGATATCGAACGGCAATTTCATAGGCAAAGACCTAATATTATAACTATACGGCGCGTGTGGCACAACACCTCGAGCCGTCGTCCGCCTGCCAAAGTGGGGGTTTGCTTATTGAACATTTTATTGTTGAGGATCTCCGGCGGCAATTTATCTCTTTCGCATGCCATAAATACTCCCGCCTCGGGAGGTAAAGAGGCTCTTTAGTGTTCCTTAAGAGCCTCTTTGTCAGTTCTTTCCTACTCAAAATGATTTTATTATGTACCTATTATTTTTTATTTATATTTTAACTAAATTGAAAAATGTATGAAATAAGGTAAACTAGATTTATTATTATTGTTTTGTTTAAGGAATTGTATCTTTCGATGTCGAAACATCTCATCATCATTCCCTATTACATTTACACGTACCTATCTATATTACTCTGTTAGGCGCAGAACGATAAACAATCCCAGAATTCGACCAGATTAAAGACCTTAGAGTTTACCTGGGTGAGAAGATAATAGGTGTCACTCATGCAGAACATATAGTGAATAGAGCCAATAAATTCTCGTATACGTCAGAGGACACATTTTCTATCAATAAGAGGCCGTCTTTTTGACGCCATTTTTAGCATGCGTAAAAAGTGTCTTTGAATTTTCATCTAGTCTATGGAGCCCACATTTTGTTGTACACAGAATTCGTAGTATCGAACTGTTTCGTGCAGCTTGGGCCACAAGATCCACTGTGTTTTTGGATCGGTCCAACTCACGATTCAGCTCCTATTTAGTAGTCTCCTCGCGTGGAAGACTACCCCGGGTAGGACTCTCGCGGCTCAGTCCTCACGGCTGGTGGATCGGTTTCCCCTGGGGAATTGCCTCCCGGTGCTACTGGACGGTCTGCGTACCGTGCAGCGATAGATAATCGGTATATATATATATATATATATATATATATATATATATATATATATATATATATATATATATACATATATATATATATATATATATATATATATATATATATATATATATATATATATATATATATATATATATATATATATATATATATATATATATATATATATATATATATATATATATATATATATATATATATATATATATATATATATATATATATATATATATATATATATATATATATATATATATATATATATATATATATATATATATATATATATATATATATATATTTTTTTTTTTATAAAATTATCCAAAATAATACAATTGATTTTTGCGAAGCAGATAAGATTGCATTTGTGTGGATTTTATCCCCCCACTAGATTGTATATCTGTTCTGGGGTGATAGTATTTAAGACTTCACTTTAATCTCTGACAGTCACTCTGCTGTCTCACTTTAATCTCTGACAGTCACTTACAAGACACTCAGTAATTACTGAAGGAGTCGGGAGACTATGGAAATATATTTTTTCCTTTGACCTGCCGTCAACCTCTATTGAATCGACCAATTTGCTACCTGATCCTGAATTCAGAGCCCAGCAAAAGATGCCAATGGTCTGCGATAGATTCAAACTGAATCACCGCCGAATATACGGTAGGCAGAGCAGCGGCGGTGGTTGTTAACCCGATATCAGCTACCTCGAAACGATCCGTTGGACTTTGAACCAGTAACCGGTCGGGAGTTTGGCGGTATCCTGATGGTTAATTCCAGACGGAGATATATTTACAAAAATGGTAGTCAGGGGGCTAGGCTACCTGCTGGGCTCCTTTCCCGGTGCCTCGCCGGTAGGTTTGTATTCGTCTTTAAGTCTTCTACACTCACGTCACGGGAGATAGAACGATCAGGGTTCGCCCGTTGTAGTCGATACCTCTATGTGTCCGGGGTAGAAAGACCACAGAAGTTATTTATTAACATATCGTCGGTTTAACTTGCAAACCGGCCAACTCCCGTTTTGACCCAAAGTCATATTTTAACGTTGTTGTATGCGCCTAGTTGTCACCCACATTATGCGACATGAAACAACTCCCTAACTTACATAATTAAGGAGCGGACACGTAAAAAGGGCAACTCCCAACACTGGCATAGCAACACCGAAAAGTGGCTAATTTTGTACTGGACGGCGTGAAATAATAATCCGCCTGTGAGCTCCGAGATATTATACCAGTATACCATATTATTATAGTCTCAACCAATGGTATGGGCCTAACGGAAGGCAGGGGAGGGGTTAAACTAACCTGCAAAAATCGCATTTTAGAGCACTTTTCTAACCAAAACCTACAAAGACCTGTTATCAGGGAACATCTAATTTGTTTTTAAAAACGTAGAATTATTTGCTACCCGGAATACTGCCTTTGTATTCTATCAACTTGTTATTATTTTTTAAAGTATAGTTGTTTAAAGCAATGTCAAAACAAATGATGTTGAAAATCTTAATTTTTTCAATTCTTTCATTTCATCTCATCTCATCTTCTAAATATCGAAGATAGTGAATTAATGAGATGAGATAAAATAAAAAGAATTACAATCATTAAGTTATTCAACACGATATTTACACAAGAGTGCATAGTGGAGATTCATGTATATATTCCCAAATATGCCAAAAGCTGCATTTATGAATAACATTGTAATTATAAGTAAACATGTCAGGCAATGCAATTTTAAAAATGAAATGTAACAAACATGCAAATTTTATATTTACTCTAACTATAAGCAAATTTTATTGTTCAAATACAGTATTTTACAAAAAAATTGCACCTATAATTCATACTAATTAAGCTACATTAGCTGTCTATAATTTATACTAATTAAAGTAGTTTCCTTAACTTGGTTAAGGTCTCAAATTATCACTTTCAATGCTAGACAAAGCCTGTCTTCTAACATGTAGGTTCGAAGCCTATATGTTAGAAGACAGGCTTTTAATATGCTTTAATAGACCAGGAATTAAAACTTACACTACCGGTGGACTAAAGGGACTACTACGATAATGTACCAGATGAAGATTGATTAAGAAATAAAATATTATTTAATACCTGTATTTATAGTGTTTTATTACATATTTATAATGTATTTTATAGTTTTTATTTCCGATAGACTTCCATAATAGATAGCTACAGAAATAAGGACAACTGTCATTTTTTTGTTTTCTTTTTTTTTCAAACGGGCCAACTCCAAGAAATTTAATATTGGTTATGTAAACAATATATTATTTTATAATTTTCAGTAAATACCATTCGCAAAATAAAACGGCACCAAATAGATTTTTGGAATCTGGATCTTGTAACTCATAATTTTTTTAGGAAGTTTTTTTTGTTTCCTGTAAAATTTCACAATACGAAGTTGGCCGGTTTGCAAATTAAGCCATTGATATACGAGTACATTACCGAGAACATCTGGCCCTTGAAACATAATATGAGGATAACCTGTTATTTGCGGATAATTTGAGGATATTTGAATTTAGATCCTCTGCACATTTGAAGAAGTCGCCGCAAACTTGGCACCGTATGCTTGCTATAGTGAATGTTCACTATACACTTCTGTTTTTTCTCTCATTGTAATTCAGAATATTTTTCATTTGAAATCAGTTTATCGGTGGAAACTCTAATAGTCGTAGTCAATCGATAGAAACACATGAAGGTGTTTTGAATTAAATGTAATGAATTGAATTTAATATTAAAATAACATATTTTTGATGTGTACTTTCCCAAAAACAAATCGTTTGAGGAAGGAAGTTTAGGGGTGGCCGCGGTCGCAACAAAGACCCAGCGTGTCGCCGCGTTCACGTCGCGGTCCATTTCCAACGCGCCGCCCCTCATCCTTTTGTGTTCGCCTAAATAATACACCCTGTCAAAAATATATTAGCCGTTAATGCGATTCGCATTAAGTGGTCGCTTTATATTCAGGGCCCTATCTTGTTACCCACCCCCTCGGTTCGGTGCCGGTTCCGGTGCCGGATCCGGCAAACCCGCAGATATTTAACCACCGCCAGTTTAATCATGTTTGCGCAGATCATCTGTCAGTGTCGCTTAGTGGTTATTTAAATATTCGTATTTGCTTCTGCGTTTTTCATTAGGTGTACTCCCACCCAGGGGCGTTTTTAACCACGTTAAGTGATGCACACTGTCTATCTCGAATTATTGAGACGAGACTGAGGCTGAATCTCGTCTCGATACTCACGAGACGAGATGAGAGTCTGGCACCCGAGATTCGGGACGAGACGAGAATCCGACGAACTCGAGACGAAATTCCAGAGGACATACAGGGTCTATCAGACACTCAGTTTAGAAGTAAAATTAAAGATATTCTATGTAAGAAGGCTTACTACAAAGTAGTAGATTTTATAAATGATATTGTTTTTTTTTTGGAATGATTATAAAATCGAGATTTAATATTCTTTTCTTATTTTATTAAAAATTGTTAACTATGTAGGTATATTGTTTTTTTTCTTTTTGACTATTGTTGTTAATTATGACTATTTTAAATTTTATGACTATTTTAAATTCTAACTGTACCTATATTTTAAATTGTTTTAAAATATTTCTGTTGTTAAATATAACATTATATCATGATTATATAATGTACCTATCCAGTATCTATAAAGTATTTGAAATGTAAGCTAAATGACAAATTATCTATAATATAAACCATAAATTGTATTTCATATTTTGACGTCACAAAGCATTTTTTTACAAATTCTATTGTGAATAAAAACATTTTGATTTTGATTTTGACGAGTTTTCCTAAGGGGATCGAAAAAGATTTTCGTACGTTTCTGGCTGTCAACATTACAGAAAAGTGATGGGCTTCCTGCGCTGGCACTGACAAGAAGTAAATGTTTGACGTTACCGACGATGTCATATATTCCGGTATTTATTTTTGATACGTTTTTTGTAATGGAACGTAACCTATCCTTGAGTCAAAGCCGGCCTTACCGAAGCCAACCTCAACATTATAAATATCTATGCAGCAACGCAGGCAGACAGCTAACCAGTTTATTATATTTTATTACGGTGGCTCTCTCAGCTATTAAGTAGGCTTGCTATATGGTTCCAAGTTAACATTAAGTTATCACTTACTATTTACATATCCAAAGCTACTCCTTGAAGTCTGCAGAATACAATTGAATAACAGTTTATTGTGGGGAAGATTAATTAGCAAAGGCCATTTTAACAAAATTTCAATGGTCTGCCCACAGCTGACAATAGTAAAAAGTATATTCGTCATCGGTAAGATTAAAAATGTATCTCGTCTTGATACTGCTAAATCCGTTTATTTTGCTTATTTCTAATTATTGATAAGATATGACCTAATGTTCTGGAGAATGGCAGCAAATTTTATATTATCTCACTATTTTTATAAGAAATCCCTTTTTAGTTTACATAGTTTTACAACATCTATAGTATTTTATTATTTCCAAATATTTAATTATTTCGATTATTGTTTAATATATTAATAAAATCATACGATGTCACGATAACATAAACCAATGATGGTAGGTACTTGATTTTATACGGGGTGTTATTACTGCACGGGCTTTTTTTTTGTGCGTGGATCAGTACAACGAAGTAAGCAACTTTTAATTTAAAAAAATTAAAAAAACTGAAAAATAAAAACAAAAATAATAAAAAAAAATGTTTTTTGTTGTTGTTTATGATTAAATAGTATGAAAAACTGTGATCACGATGCGCTATCTAGCGGTTGGTAAAATGTCGCTGATATTGTTTATTTACGACTTATTACCTACCGCTAAATGGCGCAGCGCGCTCAAACACATCTCAAACCTTTATTTAACAGTCAACTTCTTCAAAAATTTCAAAATAAAAAAAACAAAAAATATTTTTTTTCCAAATATACATCTTTTTTTTTTGGTTTTTCCCAAATTTTTTAACAAAAGTTGCTTACCACGTTGTACTAATTCACCCACGGAAAAAAAGCCCGTGCAGTAATAACACCCCGTATAATTGATTTGTAGATATTGTGATGTATCCAACCTGCTGCAGTAGGATTTGCATTGCACTGTACCTATTGTAATCCGATCATTTCTTAACCCAATACCATTTATTATACACTGTATAATCAATGCCAATACGTTTGTTTACTGGGTCAGACTGTCATTTTCGATTAGCCTATTAGAAAAAAATTGAAGCAGAGCCAGTGTCGAATTTTCAACGCTTTGCAGACACACAATAGTCCTTTGTCTGGTCGAAATGGCTTGATTTTTGGTCAAAAGAGATGACAGCGATTTTTGAAATGTTTTTTTACCTCAAGTTTACACAACATTAAAAAAATAGGTATATGGTATATTTGTAAGTTAACTGTAAGGTATATTTGTAAGTTACCAGCTTTTATTGATATCCTGCCTGTATAAAAGAAGCTTAGGTACTATAATAGGTACCTGCTCTTTTGTATTTCTATTTATTATAAATATTTAAGGAAATAACAGAATCATGTATTTGATTGACCTAAATGTATAATAAAACAATTTAAAAACACTAAGATGAATACTATACTATACACGAATACTAAACAAGTAACACTACTTTTTTGGGCAGGTTTTGGGCAAAGAAAGTATAATTAGACTAATTAACATATAGGTACTAACACAAATAAATAATAGAAGAAAAATGTTAAAACTCCATTTTCATTTTTAAAATTAACTCAAAACATGAAATCAAAATTATAATTTATTCAATAAAAACGAAAATATTACTGAACTATCACATATCACACCCGAATCAATAACTTTCTTCATTTATCAATAATCTCGGTGTCCTTTATATGGAAGACGCATCAAGCCATTTTTAGTAAACATATATTTTTTTTAATATATTGATAGAGTTATGATGTAAGTTAGCAATATCAGAAAAATGTGAATATTATAAATAGGATAGAAAACGAATTTACCGCGTGAAATTTGTAGGACCCGACGTTTCGGTGACGTTGCAGCCGCCGTTGTCTAGGGTAGACTGGAGAGTTGTCAGTCCGTTGTTTTGCGGGTAGGCCGCAAACCGCTGCCGCCACTGCGTAGGTTATAACGGTGGTGGGGGGCCGGGCTCGGAGCGCGGGAATTTTTAAAATCCGTCTTGCACACAACACTCACTGTATCCTGTTTTACGTCTTTGCGTTCGGCGTTCGGCGGCGGGAACATTTTAAGAAGAGGGTTCCACGTAGAAGAGAGTTTGTAGCCGTCATCTCTATTGAAGTTCGGAGTTCTTCTTATTTCAATGGCTTCCCGGATCATGCGAGGAAAGTAGAATTGTTCCTTGGATAGAACAATGGGATTTTGAAACTGCATCCAGTGGTTACTTCCGCTATCCAATATATGTTCGCAGATCGCCGATTTTTCTCGCTGAACGTTTTTAACAGCTTTGATGTGTTCTGTCAGTCGCGTGGCTATGGGCCGTTTCGTTTGTCCAACGTAGGCTAGACCGCAGCTGCATTCGACTTTATACACACCCGGGGTTTGCAGTGGTATTACATCCTTTACAGGCCTCAAAAATCGAGCTATATTTTGGGTCGGTTTGAAGATCGTTTTTATATCGAATCTGTTTAGCATCTTACTTATTCGATCAGTCACGCCCTTGACGTATGGTAAGAATGCTCTTGATCTGCTCGGTTTTTGAGTTTCGTCCGTATTAGATCGTGTGCGTGTCTCGTGATATTTTCCGTATCCATTTTTCCTAAGGACATCATTGACATGTTCCATCTCGCGTGCGATCGCGTGCTCGATTCACGAGCGACGTTTGCACTGAACGTAGATGGTAGGGATGATGGTGTGAGCTTGCATGCAAATATCTGTCCGTATGTGTGGGCTTCCGATATACCGTATGTCCGAGAGTATTGTCACTTCTCCTCGTCACTTTGACATCCAAAAATGGTAAGGAGCCGTCCTTCTCTACTTCATAGGTGAAACTGATTTTTGGGTGTATGGAGTTTAGATGACCCAGGAATTCTTTCACCGTTTGAATGTTGCCTTTCAGGATGCAATTCGTTTTCTATCCTATTTATAATGTCAAACAACCGCGATAGTCTTCGATTTTATAGTGTGAATATTTGAATAAATTAAGCTCTTTTTCTTCTGATGGAGATATAGTATAGTTCATAGTTCATCATTAATTTTATATTATGCATACACGGATTATTTTATACATAATATTACAGTAGTAAAACAATATTTCATCATAATAAAATTATACTTACATTAAAAAAAAACATTAACGCTATAGAAATTTTGAATCAGACTTTTTTTCAGACGCCTCCTAAATATTACTTCACTTGGCGCTGACTTTATAAAATAGTACTTAGGACCAATGACGCCCTCATAGCGTTCAGATTTTCTGAGACAATGACTAACTCAACGGAGCTGATTGCGGGATCTTGTCGGATAAAACTGGAAAACGGCTTTTACGTTGAAGTTGGCTGAGTGCCTCCTGACGTAAACGGCAACTTTCATGATATATATACATAGCTCCTAGCTCGTTATTACCCCTAGCTCACGGAAAAAGTTCCTCGCGGATGTGCCTGAAGGCAGTCCAGCTATTCTGCACACGGCCCGTTTCTGCATGACATTTCTGCACGCTCAACCCCATGATTCAACACCGTACAACAAAATAAGGAGCGCACTAACCTCAAGAGTGCTTATCAGGTGCGTCGCAGTTTAGCGGACAGGGTATCGATGTGTAAATTACATCGCATACCGTTGTCGATAACAAAACCCAAAAACTTGGCCGGCATCACTTGCTGTAGTGGTCAATTGTTAAAAATCAAGTATATTAGTTGAGGTAAATCCGCTGAAGTTGAAATGTATGAGATTAGTCTTCGTCAAATTTAGAACAAGAACAAGGCCATTGTTTATAATTTATGAAATGCTCAGGAAAGACGCGGCATCATAAATCTATATGAGATCCAGTCGCGATATACTACTTGAATATAATTTACGACAAATATTCCACTTATAGATAATATCCAATTATGAACTAATGGATTGGTGCACGCCCAGGGCTGGCTGTGACCCCTCGCAAGTGACGTTTGGCCCACCCCTTGGTCACGTATAGCACGCGACGAAGCCCCACAACGCAAACGCTTCAAACACCCGATGAAAGCCGCCCGAATTGAGTGGATGTATTCGCGCCCGCGGAACAACCATTTCATTCCGCTTTCTTCGGGGTGTTAAAAACATTTTGAACCGGTTACCGCTAAGTGCTACGCTTTTACGACTGTTCTCGACGCGGGCGTGGCGAGCAGGGCTGAGGCACGCCTTCGAATCGACATTTATTTTTCGTATCGAATAGATGCAATAAAGAAAAGCGTTCGTTACTCGATATGAACGAATCAGTAGTGAAGAAACTCGTGTCGGGAATTGACAAATGTTTTATAAAATTTTGATGATATATCTAATAGACAACAACTTCTCACCTCTACTTACAAAATCTTTTCACACGACTGCCCAACAAAAAAAGGAGTGAAATGTGTTCAGGGTTCATCTATGTATATTTTCCGTTTCTTTATTTCACCATAACTTCTAAACGCTTAAACCGATTTAGAAGTGTGTTGTATTGTTAGAATCTTTATGTCATCCCGAGTGTAATAGGATACATTAACTAATAAAATATCAAGGATATAGTTGTTTAAACGTCCAAGTGTTAAAATGTCAATAAATTAATATAAAAATATGGTTTTTAGTATCAAATGAAAGGTCTGGTAGAGTACATTCCGGAAATATACATGTATCTATATGCATTAATACATAAACCACGAATATTTCATCAAAATATTTATAAATATTATATAATAGTTCACTTTCTATAACGACACTTTTTTTTCACTTTTTGCACATTGTGGCATGACAGATATCAGCTGCTTTAACCGATCAATGTTTGACAAAATTTAAATGAGGTTAAACAGCGTCATGGAAGGAGGAAAAAGTCGTGGCTGTGCAATGTCAGAGAGTGAACCGGGATCACAAGTGCGGAACAGCTCTTCCGGATGGCACAAGACAGAAAAAAGTTTTCAGTGCTGACGACCAACCTCCAGTAATGGAGAGGCACTTCAAGAAGAAAAGAAGCGACAGCCGTATTTTTTATTTTTTAAATATATTAACTTGTTAACGTCAACAGTGCGCATTAGTATACCGGAACGGTCGCTAAAATCGCAAGACAGATGCATGATATAAAAAAACCTAACCGTTGTTCTCTGCGCATTCTACAGATTAATCATTTGGCTCTGTTCGCGATATCGCGATCGAGCTGAATCGGTCTCGCAACCTACCAAAAGTCTCGAATTTGTGTGTAGTCTGCGAAAATGTCCATAAAATTGATTTTGACGCAGACATGCTTTCTCCTACGCGATTATAATAATAAATATTCTAAAACAAGTACTATTTTCCTACATATTCAAAATATCTAGTAGGTAGTCACATTTTTATACGTAATATGCTACTTTTAAATCGAGTCGATGCGTCCATTGAAATGATTTTTACGTAGATACTTCCCAAAACTATTATATTTCTACGTAGCGAGAAATGTATTCAAATATAAAATGAGAATATTTCATTAATCTCAGGGTCACGTTTCAAGTTTCAAGTTTAGTTCATTGTCTTCAAAACTTTAAAAATAGTTATTTAGACATAATATTTTCGATTGTACACAATATTTTCGTTAGCCGCTTAAGATTAAAATTAGTTAAAAAAATCGATACTAGAGGTTATAAAGAGTCTCAGCATGTATGCAAAAAAAATATTATAATTAAAAGCATGTGAAGTAATTCAAATTTAAAGAGTAATAAATTAAATAATTTTTTTTTTACCGGATAAAATTAAAATAAAAATATTATTTTAAATTACATATCACAATAATAATAGTATTTAGTCCCATTCATTTTAAACAAATAAAATTTAAAAATATGTAAAATTTAGAAACAAAATTACAAATTAAAATCATTTACAAATTAAAATCAATTTATGCTGCTTGAATATCGCCCGTGGTGAATTGTAGGTATTCTTCATAGGTATAAAAAATATTTTCTAAAAGAAACTTTTTCAACGACTTTTTAAATATATTGTTATTTTTAATGTCTTTAATATATGGAGGTAACAAAATAAAAAAATATCTGAAGGTAACATATTTAAAAAGTAGAATCAAGAGTTGAAGAACACTTTAAACAAATTGGAAATCTTTCGAAGTTTACTAGTTTTTGACAAAAATTCAGCAAAAAATATTTGGCGGTTTTAAAATCGTGGCGCAAATTAAGGCTGAAAAAGTTTTCGTCAGAAAAAGACTTTTTTTAAGATTTGCAAAGAATTTATCAAAATATTGACATATAAATTTATATTGTGATGTTATTTTAAAAATCAAAATCTGAAAATCATTATACTATTTTGGCTCGTTTTTATCGATATTACTCTGCATAATTTTCATAAAATATAGATGATTAATAAATATAACGAAATTCGAAATTCCAAGTGACATCAGTATTAATTCAAAAAATCGTAATATAATTTAAAATAGGACAAGGAAGGAGCCTCCCCGAAGATTGTGCACATTGTTGACTGTCTAATCTACACTCACCGGCCAATCCTTCTACCGCAGGGTCAAAAGACACTGTGACAAGATGCTGAGCCAATCTCGTCTACACAGCGAATCCAACATGAGACTGTGGAACGCTGCAGGATGATGACCTCCTATCCTGCCCGCAGCTGTCAACCCTCATCAATCACCACACCTACAAGAGACGAACAACAAGACAATCCAAGTGGCATATTTTTGGATAGACGTCGTCTACCTAACCTTGCCCGGACACGTTAACTAACTAAATAAATATAACTTTAGTTACATAAAAACTAGAACTCTGTCAACTATTCGTGTGACATTTCGTAAAAACATTCGTATGAACATTTGAAATGATATTTTTTATTTTGATTATGGGATTTGAACTTTAGTGTGGTACCCCCCCCCCCCCCCGCCCCCTATTATAGAACCATATCGCCAAAAAAATAAAGTTATCCACAGCATATTACCATATAGCCCATCTGCGGCTAATCTGAAGCAAATAGTAGGTACTCTGATAAAACCGCACTGACGCAAGTTTTTAGCAAGGGTCCTTCAGCTATCTCTTTTTCTAGCGATTTTGCCTTGTATGATATTTTTACAAAAGTTGTTATCTAGACATTGCTCAGCATGTGATTAAAAACAAGACTCATTTCGTTAATCGGATTAAGAGAAGAATATTCAACTTCTTCTCGATAGATGATGTCGTGAGTGAGTATTTCGATGTCAAGTCATGCTAGGACGTGATATTACTGAAAGCAATCGAGAGGAAATCGTTTTTGAGCGAAGTAATGTTTAAAAACAACAGTAGAGGATATATTCCTGGGTCTAGTACACTGGACTTTATGCCTTCGCGCTAGCTTCTCAGCACGCAAGGCTAATACCAACCTCAGTAATAAAGAATGTTTTCAAAACGAAACGTTGTAAAATGTTTTTGGCAGCCCTGCATTTCGGGGTGAGCTGCTCTTTCAAGCGTAGCAGCTACCTGCGAAACAATTTAGTCCGGGCGTTATGATTTATCATTACCGCTTTTACTCGAGCTGTAGCAAAACGTAAGCACCCTTAACTCTCCCCCCCGTAGTATGCTCGTATCTAATGCCAGAGTTTCTCTGCATACCTATGCTCTCTAAACATATTTGATGAACAAACAATATAAACAGGAACTGGAAGACATGGTTCCAACGAGACGGGTGCTTCCTACCCCCCCCCCCCCCCACACACAGCACGCGAAACGATTGCTCTTTTCGTTCGTGTCATTTTTCCCACTCTTATTTAAACTCGCATACATTGTTATATGTCCCGATTAAATTAAATTAGCATCATTGTGTAATTTTAAAATTATTACTGAAGGTTGTCTAAAATGACGTACGTTGTGCGAGCAATAAGTTTATTTATTTATTTAATTAGGCGCCAGCCGCACACGTAAGAATAGATCGCAGGATCATATACCAAATGCAAAGGGTCTCCCTCCGCCTGGGAGGCTGCCTTTGATTACGGGAAAGGAAACGACGTCTCGGAATACCACGGCAGCTCAGTCGCTTTGGCAGGAAGTGGTTTAACTCCCGTATTTTGACGTCGTCCTATGGTTGGGAGCGTTCAGTGTGAACGGACGGAAGTTAAGTGGAAGGTAAGTCAAGTTAAGTGGAAGGTTTTCGGTTGCGAAGGAATTTTTGTACAAAATTAAAATGAAGAGAAGAAGAAGAATCGATGTGATGCCTTCTCATTTGTAGATAGAAACATTCGAATGGATGAGCTAACTATTGATTCCGATGGATAAAGTAAGAGATTTTTTATTCGTTCCCGCCAGCCTAGATTCGATATATTTACGCGCACGACGCCCGCGTCGCGACGTCTTCTTCTTCGTCTTATTTTATTATCTGCTAGGGTTGTGAACGATTTGCCGTTTACATACGACAAAACGCATGGCAAATTACGCGAACCAAAAAGATTTTTTTATATGTTCTATTTATTTCTATATACATAGTAAAAACATAGTCCTTACAAAATATATCATTGACTATACAGTGTAATAGTATAATCAATGCCTATATATATATATATATATATATATATATATATATATATATATATATATATATATATATATATATATATATATATATATATATATATATATATATATATATATATATATATATATATATATATATATATATATATATATATATATAGTTATATTTGATAAGGTTTGTAAAGAAATCCGTTTATAGGATGATGTTTTTATTTAAAATAAAATTAGTAAAAGCTACTTAAAAAGTAGCGAAGGAAATCCCAGCTTGTATTGGGAAATGCTTATGTTTGAATGAGATATACCTACTTACGGATGTGCACGACTTTCGACGGTGCAATGTAAGTTTAAAGGTCCTTTTGCAGTCGACTAACTATCACTATTCATCCATATATCTCATAAATGGCTCGTTGATAACAAACTCAGCCAATTGTATCATATTTTAAATGTTGGTAGCATTCGAAATTTGAATTATTTCGTAATGTCACTTTCATTTGGAAAACGGCTTTGCCGAAGTGATCAATAGTTTATTTTTTTATTTTTTCGCTTAATTCGTCTCAATTGAAGGCATTTTGTGTTGCATAAGGATAAGCCCTATTTATGAGATATATGGATGAATAGTGATCGTTAGTCGACTGCAAAAGGACCTTTAAACTTACATTGCACCGTCGAAAGTCGTGCACATCCGTAAGTATATCTCATTCAAACATAAGCATTTCCCAATACAAGCTGGGATTTCCTTCGCTACTTTTTAAGTAGCTTTTACTAATTTTATTTTATATATATATATATATATATATATATATATATATATATATATATATATATATAATATATATATATATATATATATATATATATATATATATATATATATATATTTATATATATATATATATATATATATATATATATATATATATATATATATATATATATATATATACATTTATATATATATATATATACATATATATATATATATATATATATATATATATATATATATATATATATATATATATATATATATATATATATATATATATATATATATATATATATATATATATATATATATATCTATATATATATATATATATATATATATATATATATATATATATATATATATATATATATATCTTTCGTTACATATATGTATCTGTATGCAACTATCCGTGTATATCTTCCGTTTTGGTGATATTGTATTTCCCAAAAGCAGCCTACGCCTCCTATCCAGGACATATTTGATATCAAATTCAATACTGATAAAAGGTGCTTTAATACTTTTTGATAATTAACCTGTTTTTCTTTGCTTTTCTACGTAGAAAAATAAAAACCCCCGGTTCTTAGAAAACATAGGTTTTCAGGCTCCCTTGGCTATTCGCCGATTGAGCAGCGTAACAAACCGGCCAGCGCACAACCGCCCAAGGTGTTCCTCCGGATCCGCACTCCAGGCCCCGACTGGCTACTACTGCACGATACAACCGTAGGCAAAGTTCCTAGTGGCCCTTCCAGGCTAGGTTCCCTTTCGACGAGGCTACCGGATGGGAGCTGAACCGACCAGCGGAAAGAAACGAACAGGCCGTCGCGCATCGCCGCTAAAAGCCGCGCCGCGACGCCTCCCGGCCGGACACATGAGATCTCGGGCACAGCAGGTACATATTAACAGTAGCCCAACCCAGACCCGCTGCAGAAATAAATCCCTACTGTTGCGGCCGCCCCTCCCAGAACGCTAAGCTTTTCACTCTAAAAATGTTTGTGTAATTTTATTTGTGGTACATCATTTATTATGTCGAAGACGTCAATATCTACTGGTGTTCAAAGCAGCATGTCATTGAAATACAAAACGCTGTAAGTAAAAGTAAACGAAAAAATGAAAAACAAACTTCCAAATTTAGCGCTGAAAAAAATATGTATTTGGGCATTACCAGATTTTTATAGAATACTAGCTGATCACCCGTACCCACTTCGTTGGGCTGTAAACATTTTTACTTGTGATGAAATTATGAGTGTGGTTCGGTTAGTACTGAGTTCTATGATTTATTTCCTGACTGCCAAAAGGAGGGTTATATTTTTACTGCATATGTATGTATGTATTCCCGTGCAAATTTGGCTATATTACCGGGTTTCAAATGAGTAAAGGAAATGGTTATGATTGAATAAATTATGTTTATTTTAATTGTTCAAACTTCTCTGTATACTAAATTAGATGTAATGTTATTGTTTGGTTCCAAAATATTTTGTCTTTCAGGAGTCCAACCCGAGATACGGTCGCGGTGCCATACCTACATATGTATATCGTATTATCTCTTTAACCATATTTTATGCACTAAAAGGGAAATCATATGCAGTAAAAGGAAAAAGTCTTTTGTTTCAATCACTTGAGACGATAAATTTACTTATTTTGATAATAAATCATAATTGTTGATAATTTAACCAATAAACATGGCCTAACGATTAAAATTATTTTTTTAATATAAAAACTACTTTTTGTGACAAATATAAAAGTTAGACATTGCTCTTACTGAATTTTTTGTAGGCATTATCAAGCTCTATAACTTTTCTCTAGAACTGAATCATATATCTCTCATTGTTAAGGCAACGTTCGTAAGAAACATTTTCATTAAACCGTTTTTTCTCCTACTTACTTTGCAAATCCGACTACCACGAAAAAGTCTTTTCATTTTTCCGATTAATATATAGCCTATGACACTCACAAATAATGTGACTTTCTATTGGTAAAAGAATTTTCATAATCGGTTCAGTAGATCTAGAGATTACTCCCTACAACCTCACAAACTTTACCTCTTTATAATATTAGTATAGATTACTGTACGTCAAAAATTAAGTAGGAAGTCATCTTTCTTTAGCCCTTGATGACTGAGGAAAACGTTTTTTATTATTCAACTTTCAGATATTCAGAATTTTCCTCAGTAACAAGTGACTAAATCAAAAAAAGTTGTAAATCTTTTTGAATTCAGTTTTTGTGTCGAATAATCTCCTAATATCAACATTCATCTTTTCTTATTTATACATAAACCTAGCTCCAATAATTAATCCCAAAGAAGGTTGGAAAATCATCGTCTCCGGGTTTGAATCAATGAATCATTAGCAGAATGCCTCCTAAATGATATAACGACGTCCACAAGTAGGTACATAATGTCTCTAACAGAAGTACATAAGTATGTCTACATAAGTTTATATAGATAAGTATACATACATAAGTACATCTCCAACGCAACCTTCTATTGTTTCTGTTTTGCTCTATTCATCAATTTAAAAATTAGAAACTCTATTATAACGAAAGAGTACAAATATGTCATAATAAACAAATGAATAAAAATAAATATATTACCTTTCCCAGTTAGTAGATGAATTAAAAACATGACAGCGCAGAGTTTGACACTAAAGAATGCATATAGCATAAGAAGAATGTATATTTCAAACGCGTATGCGCGGGTTTGAGGCGTCTGAGATACTTGGCGTAATTATGAATGTATACATCATAGCCAATATAAACACAGCAGTGTTTACGCATATGATTACGTTGTGATCACTTGCCATTATTACAAATGCTTGTCAATGATTACAGTTTGTTTTGCGAGCCGAGTCGACGTAATGTTGAGAGTTGGACCGGCCCACACCACCTGTAAAATGAAATCGACCGCAGCAACCTCGAGTGACTTTTCTCGAACTGCCCCTAGACATCTGTCAAACGGTTCCTTGCAACTTGGGCCTGATGACCAATTGACGGTTTAACTCCCATCCGATAGCCTCATCGAAGAGTGACGAGTCTGGAAAGGACTCTGTGAACCCTCCTAAGAAGCACAAATTGGCTATTTAACGGTCACGGCAACGTTATCGCTACAGCTTTTAGTCACAAGAACTGGTCGCATAGCAGTCATATAAACGTTATTATTACTGCTATATGACCGGATTAGGCGCATTTTATACAGCTTTTAGCTGAATAGTGGCTGAATAGCGGTCATAACGGCTACCTTTGGTGGTATAAGCCACTCTTATATAGCCAGCGGCTGCAAAAGTGTCTCCAATTGATACTTTATTGCAACTTTTAGTCGGGTAATGCTTTAAAATGACATAGAATGGTAAAGAATGGAAGCAAACATAGAATTCCTAATTACTACTAATATATTGCACTTTAAAATGATTGTATTGTAACGTTGTTGTATTGTATTGTAACGAGTATCGTTGCCGTCACGGCAACGTTTTGCCTACAGCTTTTAGTCACAAGAACTGGTCATATAGCAGTCATATAAACGTTTATATGACTGCTATATGACCAGATTAGGCGCATATTATACGGCTTTTAGATTAATAGTGGCTAAAGAGCGGTCATTATAACGGCTACCTTTGGTGATATAAGCCACCCTTATATAGCCAGCGACTGCACAATTGTATCCAATTGATACTTTATTACAACTTCTATAGTCGGGTATAGAATGATATAGAATGGTAACAAAAGGAAGCAAAAATAGAATTCGTAATGGCTACTAATATATTGCATTTTATTGACTGTAAAATGATTAGATTGTAGTTTAATACACCAAATTTTCTTGCAGACATCATTTCATCGACAATATTAAGTAACATGTCTAACAAAATTTTAACGCGCCTTCAAAATATTAATATTTTAACTCAATTTTATTTCATAATTCAAGTTTAAAGTTTTTTTTGTAAATTAATTTTATTTTTCGCAATAAAAAAGAACACTTGCTGGGTATTGTTCAGACACTTTGAAATAGGATTTACCTATAATTCCTGTATTTTATGACTTAAAATGACTTTAAAAATACAATACTAAAATTCGAGAAAAAGGGCTGCTTTGCTAATATGGCATCTGCAACTTTAATATAACCTTTATAAAACTATAAGTTGCGTAAGTGAGGTCCTAGTGACCATGATATGACTATAAGCTGTATAAGGGTGGGTTTGTAACCGTTATACGGCCTTTGGTGGAGTAAGGGTATTGTAGTTATTTTTTTTTGTTTGTTCTTTAGAGGTTTTTTTTATTATTATTTTATTTTCGGGAAACATACAGCCCTTTATTAATTATTACTAATTATTCTAATACAGTGTTTCGCTAGCCGATTAATTGTTTCCTACATTATTTTCTTATAAGGTAAATCAAAAGTTGCATTGCACTAAATTAAATTAAATTAAATTACAATTGAACTATTGCAAGGATAGGAAAGGAGAGGGATGGGATATATGTAGGATAGGATATAGATATTCAAATTATAATCTTTGCTATTCTCATTTTCGCTCTGAGTGTTTTGAAACAATTTGTATACTCACTATATAATCACTTCCTAGATGCCTATTGAGCTAAGGACAGCCTCGCTGAATTTAGGTTGATTCAAGTAAAAAATGTCGATATCTTCGAATCGACTGTTATATGTGGTCATCAAGCGGTGCATAACAGCGTTTTGGGCGTAACTAGTGTTCACACGAGGGATTTCGAACGTACGAGGAGAGCGAACCCTTCGTGGTGGGACCAACAACGACAGTTTCTTTACCAAATGAGGGCTATCAATTTTGTTATGAATTATTTTATGCAATAATGTCATCAATCAGCCGCTGTGCGGCGGTCTTCCAGTGAACACATACTGAAATAGTTCAACCTGCTCTCGTAAGTTCCAAGTCCCAAGTGCTCACGATAGTCCAGGTATCTAGTAAAACGTCTTTAGACGCCCTCCACCCTATTTTTATACACGCCATATTGCGGATTCCAAATCTGCGATGCGAACTCTAAGGTGCTACGAACATAGGAAAAGTAAAGCGTTTTAAAGATGTTAATGTTCGAGAATGGTTTACATATTCTATTAACAAAACCCAGAGTCCCCAACGCCTTGCTAACAATACTGTTGATGTGTTGGTCGAACGTCAGCTTTTAATCTAGTTGTACCCCAAGATCTCGAATGCACTGAACTTCAGGGATATATTAACCATTTATGCGGTATTCGACTACTACGGCTGTTAGTTATATAATGGTTATAAATTAGTATGATTTATAGCGATTATACCACCATTAGTCGACTAGACGGATTTATACAACAAAATTATATGACTAAAAGGTAATATAAGCCAAATTGTTTAAATGACACCTTTACATAGCTGAGAGTCAATCTGAATACCTTTACATGACTTTTAATCAGCTTAAAGCTATATTCGGCACTTCTTATATGGCTTTTGTGATTGTTGGGCTGTGAAGGCTGTAAGTGGACAGGTGGGATCGGATCCTATCTGGGGGAACTTCTTGGGCGACAGTGGGTGGTGTGCGCATCGTGCTGCGTTTTCCAATCGACTGTGCACTCCGTCAGTTAACCGGGGGATCTGGAAATGGTCTGATAGGTTTTCTAAGCAGCAGGAGTCTAGGAGTGTTCGGTGACCTGATGTCAGCTACCTCGAAACGATCCGTTATCCACCCGATCCCGTGTAGCTTGACGGGCAAAGGGTGCCACGGTCTGCGACAGATTCGAACTGAGTTACCGCTAACATCAGGTAGAGGCCGCGCAAGCGACTTTGATCCTGCGACTAGACTGGAGGACGGAAAAATTCGTCTAAATCTGGCAGTGGGTCGGCCCCTGGCCTCACTTCTCAGTGCCTCGCGATAGGGCGTTGGAGTCTCGCGGCTTTAACGGCGGAGTTAGACAGACTTTAAGTCTCTGCGCTCCCAACGGTCGAAGGAATGATCTGATATCGTTATATCTTTCTGGGGCGGCGGGTTCACCCGTAGTAGTTGACAAATCTAAAGTGCGCCTAAACATCGCGTAAGCGGTGTGTGAGGTTAATTTGGAACCAATACGTTAGATATGTACAGTGTCTCAGATAATGACGTCTTATCGAGGATTTTCTAAATATTAAAAAAAAAAATACACAATGTGAGCGTTTTTTTCTGAATACCTTTTATTTTATTTACTAGCGATTGATTTTCGTATTGAGAGGTAATCTTTTTACGATTTGGCCAAGGCGTTTCCGTCGGGCGATCACTTCGTACCTTCCGCAGGCCGACCGGGTGCGGCTGACGCTTCCGTTCCCAGCAGCCCTTTAAGAGCGCAGCGGGGGGAGAGGGGGGTGGGGGATATAGGGGGGGGGGGGAGGGGTGCTCGTGTGAACGGACCATTACCGGCATAATCCCAAATCTCGCGGCTGCGCTACTCACCTACCATTATCTCATAAATTAGATCGGAGAATATACTTTAAGGCCCATACATTATCGATGTTTTCCATCTCTCTCCTATCCGTGGCTTAATGAAGGGCGACTGCTTGCATGCGCTTCCGCGCTAATACATTTTAAAAAATTATTTCTTTCATTCTATAAAATTATTCAATATAAAACCAATAAAAATAAAAGTAGGTTTTTTTTGGAGGCACATAGCGTAAATGTGGATTTTATCACTCTACTAGATTTTATGGCCATTCTTGGGTGAGAGTATTTAAAACATAACAACTTTTCTTTTTTTTGTATATTTATTCCGATTGCTCATTCATCCTTCAAAACTAAAAAATATGATTTTAAATGTATAACTAACAATATATAAATAAAGGAAGACATCATTTTATAAGGCAATAAACAACTTAATTCTGTTAAGATATAAAAACTGGAATATTTTGGTCATATTAAGGCATATACTGTTTATTTCGCTTATTGCCATTATGTAATGACGTATAGCCTAATGTTCTGAGCAATAGCTGCAAAATTCAAAAACAATTTTTTTCCTCCAAAAAGCGGAACGCGTAGCGACACAATACGATTCAACTTAACAACACCACACAACACAACAACAATACGACAAAACATAACAACATGATGGAATATATTAGACCAAGTTAAACCAACGCACCTTTATCAGCACCGGCTTAACCCTTTGTAGACCAGAAGCTTTGCGGTAGAGTGTGGAAAATGTTGATACATAAAACTGTTAAAGGGCGATGTAAATAACATAAATTTCAAGTTTTGTGAAAATTGATTTTAGGTTTTGTATAAATTGATGAGAAAAGTAAGTGTTCCTGGGGTCCACAAAAAAGAAAAGTTACAAGTTTTTCCAAAAGCCGATGATAGGTTTCTGGCTTACATCAGCTACTCGAGTAATTAGCACGCAGTTTAACCCTTTGAGGACCATAAGCTTTGCGGTAGAGTACGGAAATTTTCGATACACAAAACTGATAAAGGTCTATGTAAATAACATAATGTCAAGTTTTGACATTATAATAATGTCAAGCATATGTGTCTCTGGAGTCCATAAAAATCAAAAGTTGTAACTTTTTCCTAAAATTGATTATTCTATTATTTAACTCAGAAAACATACGTACTAAAAGGAAAAACAACTAATTAAAAAAGCGGCCATAAATATTTTATTTATTTATTTAAAATCCCCAGAATTTGTTGTTTGTTTGCGATATAAAAAAGGCACATTTCAAATTTTTTTTGCTATTACAATGCTAATACTAAAAAATTGATGTCTCAATAACATGGAAAAAAAATATTTAGAAATTATTCGTATTCGATAATTTACAAAATGGATTTTTAAGGTTTGGGACACACGGAAACTGATCAGCGTTAAACACACCAAAATAATATACTTTGCCTATTTCGAGTCAATTCTTCGTTACGGGATTCCCTTCTGGTTACAGTGTACAGTAGTTTTAAGGCAACATATTTTCTCTCTCCAAAAACGAGCCATAAGAATATTGATAAACCTTAATAATAATGAATCATGTCGTGGTCATTTCAAAAATCTCAGTATTCTAGCGCTACCATCACTATACACATTTGAATGCATAAAGTTATTAATAAAAAACATAGGAAAGATGAAGACCCAAAAAGAAATTCACTCGCATTTCACCAGATGTAGGCACAATTGAGCATTACCCTGTCCATCTCTGGAATTATTCAAAAGGGATCCAAATTACGTTGGAATGGCGTGTTACAATAAACTGCCTGAGAATATTAAAATTATATGTAGAAACGGAAAAATAGCCCAATTTAAATCGAAATTAAAAGGATACCTTATTGCGAGAGAATTATATAATATTAACGAATTATAATTAGATGACTGACAATTTCTATCTCGATTTTATTTATTTAACTTGACAGTTGTACCATTTTATTGATTATTATATTATTACTATTATTTCTAATTGTCTCCCATAATCAATTATATTTCTTATTTATAGTACCACTTAATTTTAATATTATAATTTCATGACTAACTGTAGTTATAAATATGTAATATAACTCAATTGTGTAGTTAGTCTCTAATGAAATATTTAGTATACATTTTAAAGTTATTTTAACATTAAGCGGCTATATAAAGTGTCTAAACAACTATGTAAAAGTTTTTGAAGACAATAAATGCGATTTGATTTGATTTGACGTCCATGGTCATTAAAGGGTGAAACAGCAAGGTACGAAACAGTTTCGTTCACCATAGCTTCTATTAGTATTTATTTATTTATTTATTTATTTATTTATTTAATTTAACAATTCATTTACAAGTGCACAAGTATCACTAATAATCATATCAGTAAAAAAAAATATATAATTAAAATTAAAATTAAAATTGAACACGGCCGATATGAGCATTAGCATTTAAGTACTGCTGCTGCCCAACTAAGTGCCAGGACTTGTTCCAGGGCAGCTAGCTCTCTAGTTTTTATGTCACATATATTCGGCAATGAATAAAATAAAAAAAAAATAAAAAGGAAAAGAAATATATATATTCCCGTCACCATTACAAATTATAACTAATAATCACCAACTACTTAATGATCACAATAGGAAATAAAACACAAAAATAAATAATCGTGTTAATAAAATAAAATGTCAAATGATATCAAACAATAGTCACCAAAATTTATGAATAAGTAATAGTAATAAATAAAAATAAAAAAAGTCAAAGAAAATAATAATAATAATAAGAAATGTCAGGGATAATTGTCTCGGTATATTAATTTGTGGATATTTTGCCGGGCGTCATATTTTAGCCAGGAATCAATTTTGGCTTTAAAAGAAGAAGAAGACTTCGGCACATACATTTTAAGTATAATAAGGTCCCGTGCATATCAGAAGTCTTAAAGAGAACCCATTTAAAAAAATAGTCGATAGCTTAGTTAACATTCCAAGAGATTTGGATAATGCTTAATCCATATTCCAAGAGGTTAATGCTGTAAAATTATAGAATAGGACAACATCCTAATAGCCGGCCTTTGCTAATTGCGTAATTTCCATTTTTATTGACGAAGCATATCGCTGAATTTGACATTTATTTAAATGTTGACATTTTAAACATACGATTA
The DNA here is from genome assembly GCA_944548615.1 of Micropterix aruncella. Classification (NCBI taxonomy): domain Eukaryota; kingdom Metazoa; phylum Arthropoda; class Insecta; order Lepidoptera; family Micropterigidae; genus Micropterix; species Micropterix aruncella. Next base: position 249,424 of record OX155955.1, read on the forward strand.
TTCATTTTCATGACTATCAAATTATTACTGTCATAAATTATGACTCATTATTAAAGTAGCAATTTTCATTATTACATTTTTTATAATAGTCTGGTAATTGTCACAACGATTACACTTTATTTCAATTACTTTATATCGCGTTTGTTAATTGCCATAATTATATTATTGAGAACGTGAGATGCAATGACACATCCAATCGCAGGAACGTCTATCTAATGGAACAGAAATAGATTTTCTTTTAACTAAATGGAATAGAGAGTGGGTACCTGTAGAGTAGGTACATTGAGTCAGTTATAGGCGTCAGTTCCGGCGCCGAGAAATATGTTTACATGCAGCCAGTCGTTCGTAGGCATCGCATCGTTTCCCATGCGATGGGAAGACACCCTACAAGGCCAGGCGCGCATTGCGGTGCGGAGTACGTTTTTTGTTGTACGTCGGACGGAAAAATATCGATTTTTTGTAGTCCGCGCACTACGGTGGAAATTTAGGAGTTATTAGTCATTCGTTGTCTATACATACAAGTCTCTGCCGTCGATCTGCGGAATAATTTCTGCAGTGCGCGGGGTCCTATATAACTCTATTAGTATGAAAAACACGTCTGGTGGCGCACCTCAGCCAATCTGCAGTAATCCACAGAATTTAAATCCGGACCGGATTTCTCCGCAGTGCGCGTGCTTTGATGTGATTTTATAGTTCACAGATTTTCCGAAAATAAAACGCATGCAATCTTATCGCAGTGGGCGGTTAGCCTTACTGCGCCCCAAATCGACTATTCTTGAAAGGGTTAAATTGTACAACCTATTATGAGGAAAAACAAAATTGTAAATTTTAAATATAATTTCAATTGATTCATGCCAAGAAACATGCGATCCGGGATCTGTGAGGTCTATACGGTAATATCTGCTCCACACATTGACGAATGCTTTGGCCACTGCCTATGTCTCTCTCGCTCTTTCCTATACACTTTTCACAAGTCACAGTGGTCTCGTTTCTACATCTGCCGTCTCGTTTCCACCTTAGTAAAATTAGCCAACATTCGGCAACGTATGGAGTAGGCATAAGTTATTAACGCAGTGCAGCGACTGATAAAATTTTGACTTCGGCGGTTACACGTGGTCAGTGCCGCTGGCGAGTGTGGTGGGGGGAATTAAAGTCAGCACCGACGCGACAGCGCTGTACTGACTTGAAATCAATTTACACTATAACAGTACCGACAGTTTGAAGTCAGTAACTGACTCTATGTAAATCGGCCATATGGTACAGATTTAAAAAAATGTGAGAGGCTTCGATGCAGTAATGAAGTATCGTCATAGAGATGTTCAACCTTCAGCTTAGCGCGAAAGGAACATAAACAAGCAGAACGGTCGAGATAAAACAAAAACGACATGTAGGATAGGTTTGAGCGGCGAAAGTACGCGATTTGTCATTACAATCGCTTTCATTTGTACTATCGCCGTATCCGCTATCCTAAAAGGGGTCTTATAAATTGTAATGTGTCGCTAAAGGCTTTAGGGCGTGCCCTTTCACCTCGGCTAAAGCCGACCCCTTCCATTGGCGGGGCTTTTAGACGGCCCGGCCAATGGCGGCGCGAGGATTATTCCCCCTGTTTAAAGAGCGATTGCCATTTTGTTTCCTGAAAGCTTTTCAGGCGTTCTAATGGATTCAGGCGTTCGCTTAGAGAAAAGTATACACCGTTAAACATGGAGCGTTCAATCACAAACTTTTATCAATTCGCCCGAATTTATTCGAGTACTTAGCACCGTCACCGTCAAAGCACCGCATAGATCTCCATATAAATGGTAATAAGTCGCTGATAAGTCACAAATCTTTAAGGTCACGATAAACAAAGAGGCTTTATGTTATGGTCATATGACCAACCATACAATTAAAAAATCTTTTCGCCATTTCAGTAAACACATCGAAGATTGTAACATATTGTTTGTTATTATATGCAATGAGATACGTCGAAAAGGGCTTTGCATATTTTAAAAATATTTTAAATTTTGCTTTTCGCGAACATAAATACTTGCACTCGCGTATTTTGGAAGTCGTTCATTTTCGACTTCGAAAATGTATGGCATCTTTTGTCAAAATCCCCGACAAATTTCGTTTCGATGCTAATATTAATTGCTTCCAAACATCGCAAATGCATTTAGTCTAAAAACACACTTTTCGTAGTACTTTCTAGTAAATAATAAATAAATATACGTCTAACTTACGAAACTAAATGCGAATATCCCTGATCGTTATAGGCCATGTCACAATAATAAGAATAGATAATAAAGGTGTTCTTCTGCAGGAGAAAATTCTTTAGCATCTGCCAAGGCATGACATAAGATAAAAAATTTGCCTCTCATCTCCTTTTGAGGTTGACATTAAAGCGTTTGGTTGTGGTTTACACCAAGATTCGAAACATGTGAGCTGAATGGCGCCTAACTTAGTCAGCATCTCTTTAAGTCCTCGGTAAGGAGTTCCTGTTGACCCTCGAGGAAAAATAATTGCTCCTAACGCTTGTCACTGATGTTGCTGGCTTCGGTTGTGGATGGATTTAAAACAAGTTATTTGGTTTTGATCAACCAGAAATTGTAGAAAGATTTAATGGGTCGATTGGCTACATAAGAAATCGGTTCTGTTACCCCAACACTTTTCCAAGTAGCCAACGACTTGTTTCATCTGAATAATTATTTCATCGATAAAGTCGATGAGCAGTTGGCGATAATTCCTAATTGATATGAGACGCAATGAAAATTTGAATTTCGAACGCGCGTCAACTCATTCAATTTAAAAATCAAATTGCAAACGTAGGTCGCCGTGAGCCTTCGAATTCGAATTTCTAACGAGCCATGCATCGCAAGCATCGCCCCCTTAAAGGGCCCTACTATTTATTTAAGATATGGCGGATTTTAAATACTTTTTGAGTTGCTTGAATATACGATATACTAACCAAAATTTCACAATGTGATTTCGGCCCAACATGGTACCTGTGTACCGAATTTCAAGTCTCTAAGTCCAATATTTCGAGATTGAAGTTTGATTAGCGCGCCTTCTGATGGACCTATTTCAATCCCAATCTTTTAACTCTTGCCATGACCAAATGATGCCTGCATGCCAAACTTCAGCACAATCGGATTAAGCGTTTGGGCGCTATCGTAGAGGAATACACACAGACAGCAGACAGACAGACACACACACAGACAGACTTCAGTATGGTAATGGTGTCAATCCGTCTTCATCCCGAAAAAGAAATTTAGCGCGTTCACAATGCTTTACCTCGTCGTCGGTTGGTATGCCGGTAAAGTAAAATGTACATAAGAATCCTGAGCGAAGAAAATGTATAAAAGAAGACCAGCTTTGTGCTTGTTTGTGTTTTAACATTTCATCCCCTCCTCGCTTGTCATTCTACCTTGCAGAGGCAACTTCATCTAGCTCTTCAGTTTCTAAAAGTTGCATATTTTCAACAACCGAGCTACTTGTTTGCAATTATGACCGGGGTATAATTTTTTAATCGATAGAGAAAAGTCGCTTACGAGATGGTCATATCTCTATCACTTTTGCATTCTGTGTTCGAATCTTAAAAGGAATGACGTCATCTCGTATGAAATCAGCTGGGAGAGGAAGTGAATCCCTCCATGTTAAAGGTATCTAAGCCCAGAACACGATGTTTTAAAAGAGTCACGACAAAACCTCCTATAAAAATATATATGAAAATGTATTTTTAATTAAGCTGATTTACAGACGTCAAGGACTCGTTGTAAAATTTGTATTGTTTTAGGTTTAAATTATTATTCCTTTTGTTTAATTTTTGAAATCGTACAACTAACATCCTTTTAGCAACTAATGGATCATTGAGGGTCATTATTATATCCCTAATGAGCGACCTAATTTCGGAACGTAGATGTCATTTTCAGTATAAATAGTATAATCTAATTTAGGATATTTATTTTGGGTAATCATAATTAGTCTGTCGTTAGGATGATACCTACATGGTTTTTAAATCTTTAAATTATTTTGTTTGTTTGCTTGTTTCTACTCTTTATTAAAAAAAATTACAATGGGCGGGCTTATTATCATACGACAATCTCTTACAACCAACCATACAATGAAGTGTTTATATGTATGTGTGCGTGTAAAATGTGCGTAAGTGAGTGCCTGGTTATTGCATTCGATCGACATAATCTAAATGCAATTCCGTTAATTTTACCTCAATGGAAAATGAAGGCTTGCCAGGAATCGAACCCGGAACCTTATAATGCTTACATCAGCGATTAACCACTATGGCACTGGACCGTGTGGATGTACTGGATATGGGCCTTAGAGATGTAGGGTAGGGAGGGTTATACTTTTATATATAAGTGTATATAGGTGTATAACTTATGTTATACTTTTATTGTATAAGGTTGATCTCATTAATATTTCTTTAATTAAAATGTATCTTACTTGTAATATTCCAAAAAACATGCTTGAGCGTCATTACCCCCTACCCTGAGCGGCATTTCCCAAAGTCGGGGGCAATGCCGCTCAAACATGCTTTTTAATAATTATGTCCTACTACCAGTAGGTCAAACAAAGATATATGCTTTGTTGTTAAATTGTTGATTACTCGATAGTTAAAGACTTTGTTACTTTTCTTCATTTTGATTTATAATAAATAATTTTAAAAATACACATGTTTTCCTTAAGTGAACGCCATTCCCCCTCCCTACCCTACTGGATAATGTTTTCTAAATCGCGGCTTTGAAAGGCATGAGCCCTTCTGGATATGTTCAGCTGGTTACTACTCGACATGGTATATAATAAAATATAAAGCTATCTATGACGAATCAAAACACGTTCAAACGAATCATTGAATTAAACAAGAAAATGGTGATAAATTATGTCAAATCGGTTCTGTTCTTGTTAAGTAAAATTTTTGAGTTTATTTTCTATCCAAATTGCAGTTTTCATACAATATTCGAACCACCATTCAGAGTCTTTATTTTTTCTCATAGGTACATTCTATAGTAAATAAGTATTACTACATGGACTTTACATTACATTGCATTACATTACATTTTCGTCATGTCCAATTCACGGCTAAAGACCGCTCTTGGACGTGTCAAAATAATTGGGTTATGTAGTAAGTTTCGTTACTACTCTTTACTGAACATACATAGTTAGTCAAGAATTAACTACTAGATTGTCAAACTATAAATATAAATAATCAAAATAGAAGCTTAATATTTGAAGCAGTTAGTGATTCGAAAAGATACGTAGTAAAATTATTTATCGTAATATTCAAATTGTCAGTAAAATGTTAAATAATCAAATTAAATCTACGTTATGCATTTTAAACTAAAATTACAGATATAAGACCATATAAAATAATCAGACAATAAGGCTCTACTTTTTTAAGTAATTTAAATGGGCACAATATTTGAAAAATCATGGCCCTCAAATTCGGCCAAATTATAGAAAGGGTGACCTATCAGCATCTCCTTGATGTTTATTTTAAATTTTATGACCTCCAGCTGTTTAAATTTTGTAGGGAGTAGATTATAGAATTTAATGCTAAGGTACAAGTAGCTTTTCTGTACTTTTGCCAGTCGTATTCGGGGTACGCATAAAAGGGAGCTACCGCGGGTATGATGCGAGTGAATGTCTGCATTAATTGGTGTTTCTGTTAGGTGCTGTCTAGCATACATTAAACATTGGTATATGAACGCCGAATACATAGTCATTACCCTTGCCTTGATGAAATATTCTTTGCATGAGGTCCTAGTCGTTACCTGATACATGCTGCGCAGTGCTCTCTTTTGCAAAAGAAAGATTCTTTTACTGGTTGCAGCATTTCCCCAAAATAGTAGCCCATAAGTCATTAATGAGTTAATATACGCAAAGTATACTGATTTGGCTGCCCCAAAACCACAAAGACTTCTGATTTTTTTAATAGAGTATATCGAGCTACATAGCTTACTAGCTAATTGTTGGATGTGCGCATTCCATTGTAATTTACTGTCAATTCTTAATCCTAGAAAATGTATATCTTTTGTGATGTCGATTTCAAAATAGTCGTGTAATTCATTTAAATAGTCAACATTGGCAGGTCTTAAGCGAAAAGGAATTATTTTTGATTTTGTAATATTTAGACGTAATTCATTAGAATTAAACCAAATCAAGAGTTGATCAATCGTATACCTAATTCTATTTATTAATGATTCCTTATTTTGGTCACAGAAGATAAGAGATGTGTCATCTGCAAACAGTGTAATGTCATCATTCTCGGATGACACACATCCCGGCAAGTCATTGGTGTCACTAAAAATGGACCTAGAATGGAACCTTGAGGTACACCCTTTGTTACCAGAATCGGTTGGCTTCTTGTTCCATTTACTTCTGTCGTTTGATACCTATTTTGCAGGTATGATTGAATTAGATTTAGCCCTTTGTGTCTGATACCATAGTGTTCTAATTTATTCAGTAGAATATTGTGGTTAACGCAGTCAAATGCTTTTGATAGGTCACAAAATAGACCAACAACTGTTTTTGAACTATCCAGCCCATTCAATAACTCATGCAGTAGTTTCGATGTAGCATTAACAGTCGATAATCCTGCCCGAAAACCAAACTGTTTACTGTTAATAATGTCGTGAGTGTCGAAAAATTTAGTAATGCGATTCAATATTAACTTTTCAAAAATTTTGCTAAAGGCCGGTAATATGGATATCGGTCTATAGTTATCTATGTTATCACGACACCCTTTTTTGAATAAAGGTATAATTTTTGCCAATTTTAATTTGTCCGGAAAGGTGCCTTCTACTATGCATGAATTAAACAGAGCGCAAAGATAATCTGCTAGTGCAGGCGTTGATGACTTTAGTAATCGGCTGGACACATACCACATGTCAGTCGACGACTTGGGCTTAAGTGATTGGGCTACTTTTATAATCTCCTTCCTAGTCACCGAGGACAATACACAACAGTCTGGGTTTCTGGGTTGGAATTTTTCCAAAATTTTAACAGCTGAAGTCGGACCTGTTGACTGATTGGACGATGTGATTCCGCCGATACCCTCAAAATAATTGTTAAATAATTCGGCAACTTTATTGGGATTGTCGTATGATAATTATTTACATTCAAGGAGACGCTGGAGGCCACTTGGGTTCCTTTTGCAAGGAACATAATGTAATCCTATATTTGATTAGGTATGACTTTTTGGACTTAGTTCCTTTTGAAGTAGTTCGAATAAATAAGATAGATAATGGCTTCTGTAACCAAATGGCAATTATAACTCCTATACCCTTATATAGGTATAGATATAGATATATAACCTAATATGCTACACAGACACAGTATAGACTCTTTTAACATGGAGCGATTTAATTGAGGCAATACAAGGAAATCCTTATGCGCGAAAGCCAGTGTTTTTTGTATTTAGCATTATTCGACATGTTTTAAGGGGACAGATATTGTGTGAATCAAGCGACATTGCTTAGGAATATTCCCGATTGTTTGTAAGAATATTCCCAAGTGCTTGTAATATTGTAGACAGTTTTTTTTAACAGTTTTCTGTCTTAGAACCTAAGGAATATTTTCATTAAGTATTTCACCCCAAAAGCCACTCTTTATAGAAAACATTTTATTTCCTTATAAAAGTAATTTATTTTATAATCTTCAAAAGTCCAACCTTTTTAAAAAAAAATAAATATAAAAATAAAAATATAAAAAATATAAAATAACTTTATGAACTATAGACGTTATGCTTTCAGCTATATTTTAAGTATTTATCCACAGGAAGTTTAGTTGTTTTTCGTTTTCCTATAACGTTTCCTACGTTATGCAATGTTGAAAAATTGGGGTTTCTGAAATACATCATCCATTTGTTGTATCTTTTTGCAGCAAATAAGCAATATACAGTGTCTTATATGCTGAAATCTGACCAGAAAACTTTCTGGTAAATATACAGAACTGTTTTTCGCAAATTATACTACCTACTTTGAATATAAACAAAGGCATTATTAAGATATAAAAAATATATGCACAAAGAAAATCTTAACGGTATGCTGTAATGCATTGTTCGGTTTACTCGCAAAATTGCATGAAGTAAACTTTATTGCTTATTTGTCTTATTTTACTGCTGAAAATCAACAGTAACGCTTTTGGGAATTTCGATAAAGTCGAAATTGTGGAGGCAACAGACATAGGAGGACATAATGGAGATAAAAAGGCAACGGATTCAACGGTAGTTCGCACGGTATAAAACACATGTATAAATACTTTGTATCGGTCTTCCATCAGCTAACGACAATCTTCACACCGAAAAAGAGAGGGGGTCATTCATTATCATTCATTAGAGGGGGTCGACAGGGTAATTTATCTGGGCGTTATACTAGTCAGTCACCCGACACGGCGGGATAAGTATTTGGAATGGACTGGCTCGAAGGTAAAAATTCTAATTCTACACATTCTGAGAAAATCAAATAAATAGAAATTAGGGGCCCTCGATATATTGTTGACCTGGCGATGCTTATGTTGTACATCAGTCGTTTGTGAGTCGATCTTGAATTATTAACCCCTGCTATGGCGGGGTAAAAATTTCTGCCCGGGATAGTTTTGCGCATAACTTTTAAACTACTATACAGATCGTAAAAAGAATAACTGCAAAATGATCGCATTGAAATTTGAAATATTATAACGTTACAACATTATCTCGTAAAACAATTAAGATAATAATGAATAAATATTACAGTTAGCACAGCGCGGAAAGCGTCTAACCAAGAATGGTTAGCTCACATAGGAAGGGCTGGGATGGATGTTATAAGTTTTATTTGGACAGTCTCTTTAGAACGCCAAAATATATAATAAAATTTTCCATCTGTAAACCCAGAAGAAACCCTATTTAGCCGCTATTTAGCGAATTTTGAGTGCTTGCACTAGAGGAACAATTTAAACGCAATCCTAGGTCAGTATTACTCACACTTTGACTTGAAACCTTAATCGCAGCATACGCATCGCACCAGAAGGTTTGATGACTTACAAACAATAGTTCCATATTTAAGTACACTATTTACGTAGCCCGTTCGCGGAAGGCCTACAAATCCTACTAAAAATTGGAGTGTTTGTAGGCTTTATCTATCTATTATTTTGGATTTATGGTCGGCATTAAGCAGTCAATTCAGACACATACTGAGTTCTCTAATGCCTTTGTCATCAGGGGCATTCCCAACAATATTTCATTATTGAAAGTTCAGTCGTTGTTTACGGCTAAACGTTACTTGACAACATGCATTCACATGGCTCGGTTGTTGGTCATCCTGAATATACCACCAATACAATGGATGAATGAATGAATGAACATCTCCTTATTGCACAATAAAAACATTTAAGGTACAATAGCGCATCTATTGCTAATTAAATGTTATCTTTTATTGAATTGGAGTACTATAGGATGCAATAAAATGTAAAATAAAAATTTACATTATAGGGAATATATGCATTTTATACATATTTAACGCCAAACGTAAATAAATAATTGAATAGGACATAATATACATATATAAATGTACATACATATATTATTATATAAATAAATAGACTGCCAAAATAACTAACTAAGGAAAAGAAAGGGATAAAGAAAAGGTGAGAATTTGTGGTTTATATTTATTACATCAATCCATCTCGTTTATTACAATCAATCTCTCTGACCACTTTTGAGGGCGTCTGCTAATCATTCGCATAAAATAAATAGGTAACTCCGTATTGGAGAAGCATTAGCCAACGACGTGAATATAACAGGTAGTAATCGTTTGTATTCGGCCAAATCGTCATCTATCATGAACAAAATATTCTCCTGCGATTAGATTAGCTTACCGTAGTAAGCTTTAACCTTAGTTACGCAATAGCTTACCGTAGAAAAGATAGATTAGAAGTGAATAGAGGCAAGTTTGTTATAATTTATCCGGGGTCGTCACGCCCAGCGGTCGGAAGCACGCCAGATTGAGACCAAGATGTGTCATCGGCGACGCGAAACGCCAGTACTTTGCGAGCAATTGTCGCATAATGTTCCTTACTCCAAACGACAGTTGACGACAGTATGCAGTCTCTTACCGTTCTTCTTCAGTGCGTCGTCTGTGTTTGTGCTTTAGAGGAGTTTTCTATTGAAATTGACGATGTGTTGAACGCCAATTTGATGCCTGGCTCTTTATTGGTGTTGGATAATGATATGCAATATGCGACCAGGAACGTTTCGGAGGACGGAGGGCGGGTTTTTGAGAGGAACATCAACGGATCGCTCGATGATGCATATGGAATCATGAGTTTCCATAGGTTCGTCTATAATATAAATACAAGATAAGTATAGGCGGTCGGGGTGCAGATAGTGCGCATTTTATTCTGATTGGTATTGTGAAAAAACTAAAAGGTTTACTAAAATGAAACTATGTTCATAATTTTTAATGTTTACTAGGTTATAATAATAAAGTCGGAACATGAAACCTTAATAACTGATGATCTTATTATTCCGAACAAAAAGCACTAGCATCACACACTTGCGCACACACTTACCCCCACGGTGTGGGGTGAGTGTGCGTAATCAATGGCACTACTTTAGGGAAGGTGTGCGCGCGTAGACTTACCTTCATGTACCTACCTATTAACCATAACATTGAATATAATAATAATTTAAAATATAATTTATTTAATATATTAATAATTTATCATGTTAAATATTTAATATAATATAAATTAATTATACGTTAAGATTAATATTATGTATAAAGCGAGCGATAACTAATAGTAACCACATAGTGCCCAAACTGAATAGTTCCCATGCACAAAGACATTTTCTTTACTTGGCACCGTCGTTGTTCAATAAAACTAAGGATATACCCGGCATTTATACTCAAGGTATTAATATAAAAATAAATATAAACAAAAAAAGACTAACCCACTGGTTGATCACCCAGGGAAGGAAAGAAACCGAAAAATTAATTTGCTTTATTCCTATCTAACTTAACATTCCTAACACAATATTATTTACCTACCATAGATTTATGATTATTATTATTTATGATTATTATATATTATTATTATTATTATCACATACCTTTTTAGATAATTTGAAATTTTATTTTTTACTAAAATTTTACTTTACTTGATTTTATTTTTCACGGCATTCTTCAACGAAGTTTTTTATTTAGCATTAGGCAGTACTTAATTTTACGATTCTGAGCCTACCTTAGTGCGGACGTCTCGTGCGATCCAGTTAGGTTAGGTTTAATTCATTTGTAACTAATACTATGATTTTTTGTAAATAAAGAATTTCAATTTGAATTTGAAATTTGAAAGCAAAAAAAAAAATAAAGGACAATTCAAAATACACATAAAAAAACAAAAGACGAAAATTTTACTGCGCACTATTACCCCGTCAGCCAGCAATGAAAACATTGTAGTTTTATGCCAAGCACCGCGCTAAATATGTTTAACTTAGTTCAGTTTAAACCAGTTCAATAAACACAAATTTCGTCGCCTGTCAAACCAATACGCTATATTGCATTGCTTCAGAGTCACACTGGTGCAGTATTAAAAAAATAACAAAAGTAACGTATACAACTAATGTAAAAAAAATAACCTACCATATACAAACAGTACTATATGTTTCATAGCTGCCTTGATATGGGTCGGCGATATCCTAAGCGCAAGGCTGCAATCCATGTTTTGAATCGGAATCTAATAGGATTTCCTCTGATATGTTGCTTACAGCCATGTCTACCATAGTAAGGTATCGGAGACTTGTCTATACTGATGTCCTTTTCGATTACAGCATCTTGCAGGAACTCCTTTTTTATTAAATCGAAAGGATGGCGGACTTTAGCCATTTTGTCATTAGGGCATAGGTTGGTATTATTAGCCACATGAAAATACCGAAGAATTTCTTATAATCGGTTCTCAGTGATTTCGCCACCAAGATATTGTGTGTATCTTCGTTACTTTCCTAATACATACATGTCGAAACATACATACAAACAAACATACATATTTGTGTTTGTTAATTTTACTCACCTAAAATGTCTTGTTTAATCCTTGATTACTTCTGCAAAATGTTGTTGGTCAATATCCTGAACGTCAGGCAATGGACTGTATTTCGTTAAGGTGTGGTAGGCGCTGAACAGCCACAGTGGAAATAGATCCAGGATTAAGAAAAGGAGTACCTCAAAAACCGCTTCCTTCCCGATCTTCTCTGGCTGCTTCGCTGATGGGTAGCTATCCAGACGCTGGTGCTGATCCCGATGAAACAAACTCCCTAAAATGCACGGCACTTCCGGAAGTTATTTTAATGTAATTTTTCTATCTCGGATAGACGAGTATTTCAGGACGTGCGATACGATCCGCAGCGCATAAATTTGATAACTGAATCGCCGACCGCACAGATGGTCCGAGCGATGACTTTTTGTAGGTACTTATTTATTATAACAGGGTAGGAATAAAATACATTGGAAAACATTTATTTAGGATTAGGGAGGAATAAAACTCAGGGATACACCAGGCGTGTCCAGTTGTATTTAGGTGTGATTATTTCAATCTCAATTTTTGATTATTTTTTCCTCTGACCATCTAATTATCCATTTAGTATTTTGGTTATCTTTAAGTTAATATTATATTTTTAATATAATTACAAGTTGAATTCATATTTTTTCTCCACTGTATTATTTTCTGTGTATTTTGTAAAATTTCTGTATAATCTAAATTAAAAATTACCAAAACTTTAAGTTGCGTCGATATTTAACTATGTGAATTTTATCACATTTTACTTTCCTGACGACCTATCGGAAAGGAAAGTATTGTGATCGCGCTAAAAAAAAATTTTGAGATGAAGATGGGAATATATATTTTGAGACTCCCTGAGACGATTGCGACTATTTCCAGACCGATCTCTGTCTGTATGTATGTCTGTATGTCTGTATGTAGGTATGTATTCTTCCACGATAGCGCCCAGACGCTTAATCGGATTGAGCTGAAATTTGGTATATAAGCTTCTGTTAACCGTCGGAGGAACCCATTAGTTTTTGGAGTCCCTACGCCCTACGGTTGTGGTACCTCCCATACAAATTTGGGGTTCCCGGCGAAAAAATTGTTTCCGCGATAGCGCCCAGACGCTTAATCTGTCTAAGTTAAAATTTGGCATAGAAGCTTCTGTTAACCATCGGAAGAACCTATTAGTTTTTGGGGTACTTACGACCAACGTTTGGGGTACCTGCCATACAAATTTGGGGTACTAGATTAAAAAATGTCGCTGTTTTTTCGCACCTCCCCGGATACTAGTCAGGAAAGTCTTGGGGTGACACAACCGATTTTTTTATATGTAGAAGAACTTGAATTGTGTTTTTGTCACGTTTTTATTTGTTATATTGAACACCGCTACCGCAAACTATTCAGAACACATTTTTGTACGCATGTCAGAACTACAAAAACCATTATTGTCATTAAAAGTTAATACCATTCTATTCGTGTGGAAAGAGCACGATAAGCTGATATTGGACAGATTCAGTTACTATATATTTCATTACTTTCCCGGCCAACCGACCGACGAGGGTCTGTGTGTCGGTCTGTCTGTCTGTGTTTATGTATTCCTCCACGATAACGCCCAAATGCTTCATCCGATTGAGCTGAAATTCGGCATGCAGGCATCATTTGGTCATGGCAAGAGTTAAAATGTTGTGGTTGAAATCGGTCCACCAGAGGGCATGCTAGTCATACTTCAATCTCGAAATATTGGACTAAAAGACATGAAATCCGGTACACAGGTGCCTTGATGGCCTGTAATCACATTATGGAATTGTCAAGCAAGCAGTGTGATTCATAGAAAGGGGTTATTGCAATCGGGTGGTCAACGGGCCGTTTTTAAGGGATGGTGGCCTCAGGCGATTAACTTGAAATTAATTTGAAACGTACTTTTCTGAGGGGTCACATAAGCGACGTGATTCATAGAAAGGCATGTATCATAGTGGCTAACGGGCCGTTTTCAAGCGATGGTGACCTAACTTAAAATTTGAAACGTAGACTCTTGGGGGGTCAAGTGAGCGGGGTGATTTATAGAAAGGGATCATTGCATTCGGGTGCCCAAAGAGGGCCCTTTTCAAAGGAAGATAACCTCAGACGGTGGACTTGAAGTTTCAAACATAGAATCTTGATGATTCGAGTAAGCGGTGGGATTCATAGAAAGGGATCATAGCAATCGGGTGGACAACGAACCGTTTTTAAATATAATTTTAGTTGTATTAGGAGTCTAGGAGGGGGGGGGGGGTGAGGAGGGGTTTGGCGCGGGGGGGGGGGGGGGTTGTCTGCTTGACGGGAAAGTCTTGAAGTAGTGGATGAGGAGGACGGTGTAATAAAAAGTTCATCGATATTAGGTCTACAGCTAAGACGGTTGTGTAATTCTTCATTCCTATTGAATTCCTTCGTTAGGTTCTACCATCCATTGTGAGTTTTTTCGTAAGCGCATGCTATTGAGCGAATCAAAAGCAACCCGATTTCTGAATACTACATTCTGAGAAACCGCTTTTTAAATATTCCTACTTTTCAAACGATTCCATTTGTTGTGGCTTCGACGTTCACTTTATATAACAAGTCTAAAATTCCTAATCTTAAAAAAAAATATTCACATTTTCAACCAAGATCATCATATTGAAAACTATTATTTATCACAATAAAATAGCCTATAGCATTACTCAATAATGTAGCTTTGTATTAGTGGAAGAATTTTTCAAATCGGATAAGTAGTTTTGGAGATTACCCCCTACATATAAACTTACAAACTTACACACATTACCTCTTTATAATAATAGTATAGATAAAGTATCGATAGTATTTATTACAATTGTAAAAAACAACTATATATTCATATTCATATTATATTCATATTCATTTTATTAGTATACTGGTATACAAGTCAGATACAGGTTAGCAAACATTCATACATATTAGCAAACAAACATTTTTTTTATATTAAAGAAAAGATAATATAAACAAAACAAAACGAAGGAAAAAATACAATAATAATTTAAAAAGAAGAAATACAAGGCAAAATGCAAAGAGATCATTAAATATTTTTGCCACCAAAGCATTTTAGACTTCACTCGAGTAATATTCCTCTAGTGAGTAAAACGCCTTATCTGTAAGGTATCTCTTAGGCGTCTCTTAAAGACGTCAAGAGATTGCGCCTGCCAAATGTGCTCGCTGAGTTTGTTGTAAACCGCTGGGCCGGCGATATAGGCTAGCCTCTCCGACTTGGATAATGCATGACTTGCCGAACGTAGCATGCTACGGGATCTTGTTGGATACTGATGATGCACACCATTCACTTCAAAATCGGCTACATTTCTGCGAACGAACAGCGCTACTTCCATTATATAAATGGACGGCAGCGTCATGATGCAGAGATCTTTAAACAGAGGCCTAGCTGGCGTATCAAGCGCCATACGCGCTATTGTGCTGACTGCGAGCTTTTGCATAACGAAAGCATACGCTTTTGCATAACATATATTACCAGCTGGCGCGCTGGGAGATGTTGGGTTAGCGCGTGCAGGGGGGGGGGGGGCTTGTCTACTTGCTGGGAAAGTCTTGGGGTGAGACGTCCGATTTAAAAAAACGTTTATTATGTTTTTCAGGAAAATGATGAACGAATACCTCTGCAATAACTTTATAGCAGATGAGATTATATCCACGTTCGACGATTCTACGCTTTTATCAGACAGATTCGGCAAACCATTTTCCAAACCAGAACAACTGGATTTACCGTCACTTCGTTTTGATGTGCCTCATAAAGACGCAAAGCAGGAGAATTTGCTCTCGGATGCTGGATCCTTGCAATACAAGGACTGGTTGGCAAAGTAAGTGGATCCAGATAAATAAACAAATACAAATTTGGTTAATTTTCGCCATTTGTAGAATAATTTAATGACAATGTATTGGACGGTATAAGGAGACTGAAAATCGGAACAGAAACGAATTATTGGATAACATTTTGTTGTATATGTAAGAAAGAAATTAGACTCTTTTGAGGTATTAATTACAAGACTGCCCACCAAAAAAGGAGTGTGATGTGTTAGGGGTTCATATATGTATGTTTCAGTTTTTTTATTCCATCATAACTTCTAAACGTTTGAATTCTTAGAATCCTTTTGTCATACTGAGTGTCATAGGGTACGTTAACTGTCCAAATATCAAATAAATAGTTGTCTAAATGTCCAAATATCAATAAAATAACATAAATTTATCGTGTTTAGTGTCAAATGAAACTTCTTGTTCAGTACATAGTAATTTGTAATTTGAATTATGGAAATTAATATATAAATAAAAATATATCTATCTATATGGATAAATACATCAACAAAAAATAATTCATTAAAAACCGTAATAAAAATAATTATAAATACAATAGTTCATTTTCTGTAACGGCAATAAATGGGTATTTTAATTTTTAGAACTGCCACACTTGAAGATATTTACCGCCACTATCAGCGATCATCTCCAAGAACTAAAGGTGATAGGCGTGACGACACCATTGATGATTTTGAGGATCGAGCAGAAGAATATCCGCTGGCCGGTGATGTCACAGGATATGCTTACCCACAGCCTTCGGGTGTACCTTCAGTTTCGGCTGGAAAACATGGTTGGAACGTTATTTCTCTTCTGTTTTTTTTCAGTGTTTTAGTTATCGTTTTTTTCCTACGCCTTTTGTTTTATTTCAAAAGTCACACCAGTTCTTGAAGTAATTCTATAAAACTATGCTACTTTGATCTCTTTCAGTCATTTTGTTGTCCTCTTTCACGATCCGAGCAAAAGAGTTAAATGATACCTGAACCTGATTAAATGAACCTGTAACGGACCTTAAGTCCATTACATGCGATCAAAAAATGCATCGATTTCCAGTGAAAGCCACAGACACAATTCAGCTATTATTTTGACTCGTGCAGCTATGAATCAGCACGATGAAACAATACTTTTACTCGGAATATTTTTGGATTGCATCATTGATCGGCCTATATAAACTGGCGCAAAAGCAACCAAATTATCAATCTCCGAGTGATCACCTTCCCCCAAGGTTGCGACGGCGTTCGGCACTCTCTCTCACGAGTTAGGTCAACGAATCCGGCTCTTTGGTTTCCTTTCCGCATTCTCCCTGAGTCTCGAAGCACCAGTCTGTAATCCCACAGACTCGAGCCGTGCCCAGTACAAGATACTAGGAGCACACGCACAATCCTCATCCACTATTCCCACATAACCTCCGTCGCGCAACCCTCGCGTCTCGATAAAGTAATCCGGGCACTCGTTACTTCGGCAAGCGTTATAACTGGCAATATTCAAACCTTCGATCAATAAATTCCTTCTACTTCGTTCAAAACCGCCTTTCAATACGGAGATAACTCGTAAGTTGATACCGCCACCTCACACCGAACAATTTGGAGTATTGTGAGGGGTGGTCCCTCACAAACCTGTTGGTATTTTGGAGTATTTGGTAAACCAAATGCTCTCATATTCGCTTTCAGTTTAGCTATTGTTATGCAAGGTTATTTTATTGTTATGCAGTAGTGAAAGCAGTAAAACAGTTAGTTTATGACTAACCATATCAACAATCAACAATAGTACCCATACTGTGTAAATAACGTTAAATACCACTCAGTGGCTTTTGTTTCTCAACTCTTCACAGATCATACAATTTACAGTTTATGTTGTCTCTATTATTTAATTAACCATCATTATTATCATGGTAAATATACAGTGTAATGGTTTTCTATATAACTTAAATTTCTATGGTTACATTACAATAATTAAATTCGGTAATCATCATTTCCGCTATTTTGCTAATTATGGTTTTTGTAAAATTGATTCGTCATACCTATTTACCTATTTTATTTTTGTATAATTTAAGATTATATATATGGCCCACAACTTTATCACCATCAAGATCACTATTCTGTGCAAGAGGATCATGGCCACGGCTTTCAACTAACAGACATTTTTGACATCGCCTTGACAGCGTTGGCTTTTCTGTCGTTCGGCATGTTCGTCCTGCAAGTCATCATGTGTATCACTGCGGTAAGTATACCTTATTTTATATTCCCGGTACCTGTCCGCTACTGAGCGTTAGCTACTTGTTGGCTTTATTGGCCGCCGCTAGGATGTGATAGATTTATGAAACCGTCCCTTAGGATACGGAGTAAAATGATGTTCTTCTTCGTCCCGGATTTCTTCTTCTGGCTATTTTGTCTCGAATTATTATAGATGATTTCGGGATGGCGCATGACATAAGTGAAGTATTCAAATTTCCGGATCTTGCCTGCGCAAGCGTCTGGCTCGAATGCTTTAAGATAATTTGATTCCTGACTCAGTCAACCCAACTCCTACGTAGTATCCTTCGATAGAAACACATTTCAAGGCGTCCAGCTTTTTTTCAAGCGTAAAGTATCCAGCTTTCTATGCCAAATAATATTAATTATTTTTAATTTAAAGTAACTACTTTTTATTCTTATAATTATTAAATTTAAAATACTTTCCAATATTAAAGAGTTAAAGTAAACTTATATGATTAATTCTAAGATTTGTGGTTATCGTATTGTCTTAGTTTTGAATATGTTTAATTGGTTTTATGACTTTTTTCATTGTATTATTCTATTTTGTCATTAGGTAGCATTTAAGTGACCGTATCTGAGCCTACCTCAGTGTTGACGTCTTGTGCGATCTAGTTAGGTTAGGTGTATTACTTTGTATCCATAAATAGGATTTTTAGAGAATAAGTAAATTGATTTGATTTCCAAGAAATATTCGATAAAACACGGCGAGCGGAGATACAAACAGCAGAGATAACATGCCCTTTCGGCCGGCAATATAAAATGTCTGTTGGTACCACCTGAATACAGGTTATTCCTGAATACAGGTTATACCTCTTAACTTGGTCAAATTGGTTTTGCAAAAATCTTCCATCATGATGTAGATTCACAAATAGAGTTCGTGTAACGAATGAGTTATGCTCTTTGACATTAAGTCTTTTATAACAGAATATTTTGTTATCAATAATGCCTAATGACCTACATAATACGTACAATAACTATAGTAGACGAAAACTAATTTGACAACAGTGTCGTTAAAATGCCATAAAATGTCGAAATCGAACTGTTACGGTTACCACAATTAATAGTCCTAATCGGTAAGCTACTTACCACCTATTACGGTATTTACTTTTGCTTTTGGCTAAATCTAGGAATTTTACGTATCTATCTAATTTTAGCAGGTAAATTATTATATAAATAATAAATATTTTATCGACATGGTACAATCCCTATGTTAACTGTCTCTAATTGCCCGACTCGCCACTTTGTACTGCGGATAGTGTAGTGATGTGGTAAACCATAAACTTTTATTTTTTATTTTATTTATTTATTTAGTTACAAAAAAATATTTTGGAAATATTTTTACAGAATGATTTTAGGTCACTCCTAACTAGGCAGTGCCTGTACCAAGGAAAACGCCAATTTCGTATGATATTATAATAAATTTAATTTTTTAAACTTTAGTTTTATGAAGATGTTAAGAAATTGTTATTGTTAATTAAAAAATAAAAAAATAAAATAAAGTAAACAAGGCAATCATTGAAATAATCACAGAATAATCGTCTATACTAGTCAATAATCTATAATATTATAAAGAGGTAATGTTTGTAAGATTGTATGTAGGGGATAATCTCCAAAAATACCGATTTGAAAAATTCGTTCACTAATGGAAAGCTACATTATGGAGTAGTGCTAAAGGTTATATTTTATTGTGATAAATATTAGTTTTCAATAAGACATCACGATATTTGTAAATCAAGATCAAGACGGAGAAAATAAATTAGTGATGCGCTTTATTGGCGTGCGCTGACGAAACGGTTTGGTATATTTGAAAACTATGTAAAACAAAAATGTTGACCTCAAATAGATCTATAATAAAGTCCGCGACAGTATATATCTAACTATTACATTTAAGCTAAAATAACTGCTTTTATGTTTCAAAAAAATAAGAGGTGCTCTGATAGAATTCGCGAGTACACAACGCCGAATTCCGTTGAGAGCTTCGCGCTCGCCACAGACGGCGCGCGCGGCGCTACAAGTCAGACGCGCGATTTGGCTTCAAAACCGAGCCAAAAATGATTTGCTTTGTCTTTAAAATTATAATATATATTAAGGCCATTGAAACAACAATAGACGTTAAGTATTTGTTTTTTAAGGATTGAAACCATATACAGGTTGTCACACTGGGCTCGATTGCGTTTCTTCGTGAACTAAAATCGGAAATTAGTCCGTGTGAACGAGACAGGGCAATACGCTAGAGCGCAGTGAGAGATGACCGGTTGTCACTTTTTCGCATTAAAACTGCCCGCCAAGGTCAAATCTTACACCGCACGAAATATGCTCGATTTTATTTGGACGAGTATAAGTTCGAAATGTAGTATTTATCGACGATCATTCGTTTCATATTCCGCTCTAACGTATTGCTCTGTCTCGTTCGCTTGGACTAATTTTAGTTTTAGTTCACAAAGAAACGCAATCGGGCCCACTAAGGCGGGGGCGTAAAATCTTAAACAAAATCTTAAACAACAAATTAAACTGCATGGACTTGGTCCAGCTAATACATTTCTGGACCCCACCAAGAACGACAAGACAGTCCTCATTGTTTCATATTAGCCGTTGCAATAACAACTACCGTAACAACTCTTTCTTAAACCGTGTGTGTAGGGTTTACGATTATCGATACGCATCAATAGATATCTTCGCTGAATCGAACATTGGATTCAGAAATTTGTTGAAGAGGGCGATATTTAACACTTAATATTTAATATTTATAATTTAATAATTATTTAAAATATATTACTATTTATCTACTGTTTGCACTTGTACTTATTCATACCAACGTACCTGTCTCAACTTCAGTTATCGTACTGGTAAATTTGTTAAATTCGTGGACACCCATCAACATAATGTATTTATTTTTTACTATGTTCCTCCTTCCCTTCCTGGTCCCTCCCTTCCTAACCTCTTTCTTTTCTCGTTTTTTTTCTTTCTCTTATCATTTAGATAATCTTGATGTTATCATTTAGTGGAAAATTGTCTCTGGTGTAATTTGTATATCTATCTTGTTTGGCTACTTAATTTTATACACTGTTATTTTCCTAAATAAAAGAGGAAAAAATAGGTTTTTTTTTAATATTTTAAAATATGCAAGGTGATATTAAATATGTATATGAACGCCGTATTATTAGAGTCTTTAAATATGTAAAAAAACAACCATTGCAATAATTAATTTAATAATAATATTATAAAGAAGTAATGTTTGTAAGTTTGTATGGGGTAATCTCTAAAACTACTTAAGTATTCGATTTTAAAAACTCGTTCTCTACTGGAAAGCTCCATTATCGATAAGTGCTATAGGCTATATTTTATTGTGATAAATATTGGTTTTCAATAAAAAATCACGATATTGGTAAATCGGAGAAAAATGAGCTGTTGAGTTGCTTTATCGGCGGGTTTGACGAAACGGTTTGATATAATAGTGAAAACAAAATAAGACAAAAATATTGGCGTTAAAGAAATCTATAAAAAAGTCGAAAAAGGCAAAAGCATACATAGTACTTTTATATTTAAGCTACACTAACTGCTTTTATATTTCAAAAAATAAGAAAAATAAGAAGGCAGTGTTTGTTGGTGATATCAGCAATAAAATAAGAATCCTTATCAAAATAAATTATTCCATTATTACGGGCATCGAATAAAGATAAAATTAGCTATTTACTGTAAGTTTCTAGGTGTTATATTTATTGAGATATCATGAAAATAGTAACGCGTGCCAGAACTTTAAAATACCTAGTTCAGCATTCAGTGGAAGGCGGCGCGGGTTGCGAGGAACAAGACGCGTACGTCTACGAGATAGGTAGCGTGCATCTGAGGGGGACGTCTTGCACTATATATCTAAAGGTAGCTTATAAAAAGGCAAATAAACGCCACCTTACTCAAATTAAGAAATCGATTCGAAACTTCACGCGGAGCGAAGCCGCGGGCAACAGCTAGTTAAATAATAAATTTGTAGAAAATAAATTTAAGTACAAAATCTTATGTTATAAAAATAAAAATCTGAATTTACTCTTGTTTATATATGGACAATTTATATTGTTACACATGAAAGGGTGTGTACATTGTGTGTGTGTGTGTGTGCGTGTGTACTATCAGACTACAATTACAAACTATCAGATCTGAATCTCTCTCCGAGTTAGGTAACAAAAGAAAATGTTTAATTACTAATTATTAGGCTAAGATAATGTTTTCGTTTTGCAATTAAATGTTTTATGGGCTTAAATAAATAAAATATGAAAAAATAAATAAATAATAATAATATTAGGAATGCGTAACATTTTATAAGTCCGATATTCAGGTGTACTCTATCATTTTAATAATTGCAATTCTGTTTTTTTTTCAATGAGGATTTTTTATCTTCGCTCGTATCCAGCTGTCGTTCAAATTACAGCCAATGTACATAAATCATGCTATCAGACTTCTCCGAACGACGATCAGTAGGTACTTGCCATAATCAGTCTTTACCATAATCAGTCTTTACCATAATCAGTCTTTACTATAATCAGTATTTACCATAATCAGTCTTTACCATAATCGCCACATACCCTTGTAACATTGCCAATAGGGAGCTTAAGTTCTTTCGCGCTGCTGTACAGTGTATATTATGCCTATTGTTGATAAATGATACGGTATTTAGATTCGGATTTGTGAAGAACTTCCTTAAAGATAAACACGAAGAGAATAAGATGCAAAGATTCTTTCAAAATGGGTGCTTCTAATAGGTTCTTTTTAAACAGGTGCTATATATTTTTTTGGCAATTTGCAATGTATAAATTGCTCTTCAAGTGATATTAACAAAGTTTTATCTTAAGAATTTAGTATGTATACAAAAAATATCGAAAAGCAGAGGTGATATTATGTAACCCTGTCTGACTCCACATTTTCAGAAATATTGATGCACCTCTTTGGTGCCAGCAGAGATAATAAATAATCAATGATAAGCGTAATGATATGCAAGCCTTTGTCGTCTATTTCCATTTTATTAAGAATTTCGAGCATATTCTACCATTTTGAGATACATTGAGCATACTGGATTTTGAGATACACTAATACCTTCTCCATATTCGGATACTACATAGAGGTAGAGACTAGATGAAAAAATTAAATAAAATTAAACTTGTAGTCGATACAGGTCAATTGATAGCTATTATAGCAGAATTTAATTTTTAAAACTAAAAATTTAGCAGAAATTGATTCTCCCGAGGAGTTTGATTGTCTATGACCAATTGTCTCACCGACTTGAATTTTCTAGGGCGTTATATTTTAGAATTTGAAATATAATAATAAATATGTGTTTGCAGCTGTCAATATTTTTTTTTAGAAAAAACACTAAATTATCGGCTTGGCTCGGTTGGGCTCGATTGCGTTTCTTCGTGAACTAAAATCAGAAGTTAGTTTGTGTACGAGACAGGGCAATACACTGGAGCGGAATGCGAACTGAACGGTTATTACTTTTTCGAATTAAAACTAACCACGAACGATAAAGCATCTCAATCTAACCGCACGAAATGTGTTCAAATTTATTCGGACAGGTATAAGTTCCATATTTAGTTTTTTTCAACAATTGTTTGTTTCATATTCCGCTCTAACGTATTGCTCTATTTCGTTCACTTGAACTAATTTCAGTTTTAGTTCACAAAGAAGATTCACAAAGAAACGCAATCGGGCCTAATTGCTCTGTAATAAAACTACAAGAGCTGCAAATTAGGGGTATCCTCAAAAGCACTCGAGTCTGCATGAACATAACGCATGCAATAAAAATAATGTCATAATTCCCAAAGTGATAAGAGCGGAAAATAAATAAAATAAAATAAAATTAAAATGAAATACAAACGGAGCTGCCATGGAATTTACCGACCGGAGTCTGGCCCATCATAATACTATTTTTTACACTTCTGGGGGATGAGCAGTGGATTCCGGACTAACGCCCAGCTGTGGTAGGTTTAGGACAGCTGTCTTGCCACATGTGAGCGTTCACCTTACCACCCATTCGAAGCCATAGAATTTGAGATGCGCAAATCGCGGTTTTAGATATTTTTTCTAGGAAAGAGTTGATTATTTTTCTGGAAAGGCCAAGATCTTTAAAGAGCTGAAATAGAGATTTAGCTGGCAGGCCACGAGCCACCAACTTCCACCGCGTGAAGGTGAACAGTGAAGCCGTTCCGGGTGACGGCATTTGCGAGATCATGGTATTTATTTAGTTTGTACTCGTGGTCTTTTGGGATATTTGATTCCCATGGAACAGTTAATTCTACGATAAGGGCCACTTTCCGAGATAGAGAGTAAATAATCAAATTAAGACGTAAACCTATAAATAATTCCTTCGTAGAATAAGCAGCAGCCAATGATGGCGATGGTGGAGGACACGGCGGGCAACGGAGACGTGGACGTCGAGGACATCCGCTTCCGGCGCGGGGCGGCGCCGCGCCGGAGTGACGTCATCAACGAGATCGCCAGAAGGGTGCTGACCTCCGTCGAGGCCGCGAGGCTCTCGTATGAAGACGACGGCGCCTGCCTCCGCGTCCACATCTGCGACAACAACCGCTTCTCCACGCGCCTCGCCGACGAACAGCGGATTTGGACTCCCGTCTTTAAGTAAGATTTTACTTTCCCGGTCTACCAACGTTTAGGGAAAGTATTGTAAACGCTCATTTTTTTGAGATGAAGACAGAAATATCCATTTTGACCCCCTCCCACACCCTACCGAGACGATTAAGACCATTTCCAAATTGAAGTCTGTCTGTGTGTGTGTTCCCCCTCGATAGCGCCCAAACGCTTCATCCGATTGAGCTGATGTTTGGCATGTAGGCATCGTTTGATCGTTGCAAGAGTAGAAAAGATTGTGGTTGAAATCGGTTCACCAGGGGGCGCGCTAGTCATACATCAATCTCAAAATATTGAACTTCGGTACACAGATGCGTCGTTGGGTCGAAAACTCATTATGTTTTGTTTTTAAACAAGCGACACAAATAATTTTTAAATTCTGCCATATTTAAGGAAATACTACATCACATTAGAAAATAGCCAGTTTAATACCACGGAAATGCTACAAAAATACTACATTTGAGATCATAATCACTATCAAGCGGGGGGGGGGGGGGGGTGAAACGCAGGGGGCTTGTCTGCTTACTGAGAAAGTCTTGGGGTGACACAGCCGATTTTTATATATGGTAAGATTACTTGTGATATTTGTCCTTTTATTACCGAAATCTTTCACTTTTACAGTTTGGCTCTTTCGTGGGTCTCTGGTCGCTTGGCTTCTGCTGATGGCGAATGGCCAAGATCTCTGGAAGCCCTACGTGCCTCGGCTCTAGGGTTAGGAGGAGCCGATTGCTTACAACTTCTACCTGAATGCAGAAGCTTCACAAGGAAAAAAACCTGAATTATAGTTTTCACACTTTATTTTAAACTAGACCGTTTTAAATTTATACAAATTTGAATTATGTATTCATAACGCTTCGGCCATAAAATTTGTTGCCAAAATTTTAAAATATATATCTCTATTTTGGTTAGGTATAACTTTGT